>JACXGJ010000247.1:0-148509 GCA_016801105.1 Esox niger | reverse complement strand
CACGCATGTAAACAAAATTATGTAAATACCCCCGGCAAACTTCAGGGGGTTTTCGGGTAAAAAGTATCATGCGCTGGGAATGAATCTTTCAATTCTCCACTCCGGTAGGCTACAGCACAGTACTCACATTGTTGATGCCGTTGCTGCGCGTGGTTAAAATAGTACATCTATTAAACTAAACAGTATAAATTCTTTGAAAACATCAATGGTATATTGTTCTAAAAATCACAACTTTCATAACATACTTATACGTGCTTGAATGTTTTTATTTTCCTAAAAGCGAACCCTGTATTACCACCTGCCAGCACGGCTGGTTAAATGAAGATTCTAGCTGCCCATACCAAAATCTATCCGTATTTGGCGTTCATAAAAACAATACGTCGGTGTATCGATACTACGTATCCCATTTATCAATGTAATGAGACCAACATTATTATGTTCACTTATTGTTATTCAATTCATTATGAACATGTGTGAATTTAACAAGTGTACTTTTAATTTTACATAATTACAATGGGAATGGCTCCCATGTTTGATTTAGTGCACATTACATTTGTTGTGGTCAGTGTCCCTTTTGATGTTGCACTCTTCTATTCTTGTTTTTCCCCCTCATGAACTTCCCCTGCCCCCTTCTGTTTCTAATCTCCATGTGGAAGAGGTAAGAAGTTGAAAGATTGTCTCATGAAAATCCTTATCAATCTCTCATCATCTCTCATCATCATCCGCTTATCCGTTGTTGGATCAGGGGGGCAGCAGCTCCAGCAGGGGACCCCAAACCTCCCTTACCCGAGCTACATTTGCAAACTCTGACTGGGGGATCCTGAGGCGTTCCCAGGCCATGTCGAAATATAATCTCTCCACCTAGTCCTGGGCCAACCCTGAGGTCTCCTCCCAGCTGGATGTGCCTGGAACACCTCCCTAGGGAGACGTCCTGGGGGCATCCTTACCAGATGCCCGAACCACCTCAACTGGCTCCTTTCAATGCAAAGGAGCAGCGGCTGTACTCCGAGTTCCTCATGGATGACTGAGCTTCTCACCCTATTTTTAAGGGAGACGCCAGCCATCATTCTGAGAAAACTTATTTCAGTTGCTTGTACCCGCAATCTAGTTCTTTTGGTCATGACCCAGCCTTCATGATCATAGGTGAGGGTTGGAACAAAAATTGACCAGTATATCGGAAGGCAAAGCTCTCTTTTTGTCACAATGGTGCGGTAGAGTGAATGCAATACCGCCGCCGCTGCTCCGATTCTCCGGCCAATCTTCTGCTCCATTTTTCCCTCACTCACGAACAAGACCCCCGAGATACTTGAACTTCTTTACTTGGGATAAAACCTCATTCCAGCAGCGATGAGATCCCCAGCCCACCGAACTGTAACCCCTCCCCACCCCGACTACGCCTTCGTATCCTGTCCATAAACGTTACAAACAGGATTGGTGACAAAGCACAGCCCTGACAGAGGCCAACCCCCATCTGGAACGAGTCCAACTTACTTCCTTATCAATCGTAAATCTAAAAACATGTATATGTTTATATGGCTACTAACAATGCAATATAATTGTTTCACAAAATTATATTGACATATATATTTATATTAGTAATTTATGAACTTGGTTTATGTACATGCCAGCTAGCGACTACAGAACCTACTGAACATGCTTTCCTTGGGCTAGCCTGATTATTCACATCACATTTCTATTAATCAATTGTAATGCCTGTTTACATTAGTGACATGCTAAATCCATACTGCACTTTTAGGCTTCTCAGATCAGCGGAAAAGGGATTTCTGGCTGTTCCAGAGTCAAGACTGAAAAATAAAGGGAACCGAGCCTTTGCTATATGGGCCCCTAGGCTCTGGAACAGCCACAGACAGAATGTCAGAGATGCTATGTCTGTGCATTCTTTAAAATTGTATTTCTATCACATGGCTTTTCACTAATGTTTTATCATTGTGATTACATATTCTGTTTATTCTTTTTACTTCTTTTACCTTTAAAAAAGAAATATATCTGATTTTATATATTATTATTATAGATTGTTTAGGAAATATGTACCAAATGAAACACATGCAAATAATGTGTAATGAAACAATGCAAACCACACTAAAGAATTCAAATCTGCACATTCCTTCTCAAAAATGTACATAGTGTTATCTAGACCCAGTGTAAGCTTTTTGAAGTGTTTCTGAGGGAAGAACGCTGAACTGTAGTAATTGAAAAGCATTCTAACATGGGTGGTCCTCTTGCCATGTGTGTTACCGCAATGTCAGTCCTGATGGATCGGAATGTCACTGTCTGGATCTGTTGTGGCTGTAAGCACATTGGAGTAGGTACAGTCTTCTCAACAATCTGCCATCAGTGTGTGCCATAACAAGCTTCTCTTAGCCCTTCATGAAGACTTGAGTCCAATGGGGTGTGTAACCTTTGTTTTCTTGGGCACTGACAAAATTGTGATCTCCTTGAAGCAAGTGAAAACTTCAACCTAAGACAAAGACAGTTTAAAAAAGTCTACAATTGTCTTGCAGTTTGTTTTATCCGCATTTTCTCTGTCCTAAGTGGCTGTGACTGATGCTCTCTTGAGTTGAGCTGTTTTAGGCAGGAATGAGGAACAGCAAAACATTATCTGATTATCCAAGGAATGGGTACAATTAAAAACCACAATATGGGAAGTTGACAAAAAGTAACTAGATAAATAGCTAGATCAGCAATAACTAGCCAACTAGGTAGTCAGTCCACACAACTTGTTTGGAGAAATAAGATAAATATTTTGCTTGGTCTAAAAGTCTAACAGTCTCTTGTTCCATTGACACTGTCACCGAGATTTTCTTTGTAAATAGCTACAGGACATAATTTCAGCATTCAAACAAAAACCAGGCAAGCCTAGATCAGTTAGAAATAGGCCTTTTGTGTACATAGAGGAAGTCTTAGATCTTTGAGTTTTGCTCATGATGAATGGGGGCGAAAACAAAAGTGTTGCATTTATTATTTTGTTCAGTGTATGTGATGAAGTACCTAGTATCTCATTGGTGCTGCCCTCCACCAAAGGCAAGTAAAAGATGTGCAATTTGAGCAATGGAGTTTATTGAAAACCATTAATCTATCATTATATTTAACATTTACAACCACAAACTCTGTTTAAGAGGTGGTGGTTGCTTAGAAATGTCCTTGTTTTTGATTGTCCTTGTAATTTTTTTACTTTGAAATTGATCAGAAATACAGTGTAGACATTGTACATTATGTTAATAACTACTACAGCTGGAAACTGCAGATTTTCAATGGAATATATACATAGGGGTACAGAGGCCCAATATCAGCAACAGTCACTCCTCTGTTTCAATGGCACATTGTGTTTGCAAATCCTTTAGCATTAGCTTTTGTGTGCTTGCAGGCTAAAAATGTCCAGAAACAAAGAACTTTCTTCTGAAACTCATCAGTCTATTCTTGACCTGAGAAATTAAGGCTATTCCATGCCAGAATTTGCCAAGGAACTGAAGATTTCATATAATAATGTATACTGCTCCCTTCACAGAATAGCGCAAACTGGCTCTTACCAGAATAGAAAAAGGGGTGGGAGGCCATAGTGCACAACTGAGCAAGAGGACAGATACATTAGTGTCTAGTTTGAGAAACAGACACCTACCAGGTTCTCAAAGGGAAACTTAATTAAATATTACCCGCAAAACACCAGTCTCAAACTCCAAAGTGAACTGGCGACTCCGGTATGCTGGCCTTCTAAGCAGTCCATCCTACAAAGAAATTGAGTTATTCAATCATATTGTGTGGGCTAATGTTAGGTACCACCAGTTAGGTATTGCCTCATAAACTCTTGCTCAACACTGCTGAGAAAAGATTTTCAACATGGAGGTGGAAGGTCTATGACCACCATCCTCATGAGCATGCCACCCAGCAAGTTTCGTTGTAACATCCCTGGTGGCCAGTGTCAGGTTTGGGATCAACATGCCAAAAGATTTCGCCTGCAGTACATAAAAAATGAAGACATTCATCATGACGATGACAAGAATTCAATGGCCAAATGCCAGCCACAGAAATTCCCAAATGAGCATGCGTGTGCTACACATTTTATTTCACATTCCCTTAATTTCTTGCGTACAGTATGTGTTACATATGATTAGACAAAAAATGTGTTATTTATTTAATGTTATTTAACCCAAAACGTAGTGTTTGGATCAATGATCTTGTGGTGAAAGATGTTTACAAGCCAAATTAAATCACAATCAGTGGTTTTGAATGTAATACTACTGATGATAGTACTAAAGTGATAAAAACAGTAATAACTCTTGCATGCTTACATCAAATGTGTACTCTAAGATTTCAAGACATAATAAATACACCCTTTCATACGTTTTAGTCATTTTGAAAATATTCTAGATCTTTTTGGGCAGAAAATATAGAGTAGGTTGTATTGTTACACAATCCCTTTTTAGATCCACAGTAAGGCAACAAAACAGGAACGGTGTTTAGACGTTCACTAGCTCCTGTATATCTTAACATTGTTGTTGTTGGTAACCACACAAGGCTATATAGCCAAATCCATGGAAGAATGACTGGAATGTTCCCATTTTACACAAAATGATTAAAGGGATGTGCCACAGTCACTTGTTTACATTGCAGAGAGAATAAAGACGGGACATTTGTATCCTTTTTGGCAAAATTTCTCAGTACAGTATATAAGATTACTATAGGAAAATAAGTGTACCACTGTCATACAGATCTATTTAAAAAACACCTCTATAGTGGAACTATGGTGGCTCAACATTAACCCTGGAAATGGACAAGAGGGAGGGAATATCAATCCATAACACCGTAATCCCCAAAAGGGGGATTAAATTCAACATAACATATACATAGTGTTAAGTATGTTTGAACTAGATCCTTCTGTTGACAGGGTTGGGTTACAACCATGATAATACATGACAGGTCTCTATTTGGCCCAAAGCATGAAGTCACCTCCAGGCCTAGCAGAAGACTGGCGGAGTCTGTTTTCATGTTATTATTGTGTTGATTTAAAAAAGAGACACAGCTGCCAATAGGAGAACAGGCAAACAAGCTTGGTTTACTGTAGAAATGGCTGTGGTTTACCCAACTCTGCAGATGGACAACTAAAACCAATTAGCTTGCAAGACGAGACATAACTGTGGTTTCTGCTCTCGATTGCTGGCACTATCCCAATTGCTTTAACAGGCAAAACAAAATAAATAAATTGGTTTTGTTTACAAAGATACAACCACAACTGGATTTTACAATGCAAGTGAAGACAAATGAACTATAATAGCAGGCATTGTGTTTAATTCCCATGTTAGTTCATCAGTCTTTGACCCAACAGATAATAGAGAATATTACTGACACTACATGTATCTAAATACATCTCTGAGAAAATGCATTTCCTAAAGGGCATCGTGTTATTCCAGTAAATTTCTAACATACAAAATATTCACATTTAATTACATACACAGGTATATACACGGTCACAAAAGAAAAACATCCGAGATTGGATTGATCATGACCTGTGAGGTTTCTGGTATGTAAATAAACCTCATGGAATTAAATAGTCATCTCTGCTTATATAGTTGGATTTAAAAGAATACATACTCTAACATTTCCCCCCCAAAATATACAGTACTGGTACTTTGAAAAAAAAAAAAAATAGTGGATTATAATGGCTCAACATATATGGGAGGTAAAAGGCAGACAGAATGTGTTCATCATCAAATGCAGAATGACAGAGATTTCAGGAGGATTTTTTTTCAAAATAATTTTTGATGTGCAGCAATAGAAATCTTAATGCATCTTGCCATGTGGTGAAGAGAAATCTGTAAAGCTTTAAAACCAGTTTCTTGCTATTTTCTAAATGTTTCCTAGAGTTCATACAAAGGTTCCTGTTTAAAATCACATTTATTTCAAATGTTTCCATTACTTGATACGATTTCCTGAGAGATCTGTGATCTTTTCATTTGAAAATGAAAACCCATGAAAGGATGTGAAATCTTGTCCATGAGTATTTTTTATGTTTTATTTTTGTTCTAAAAGATGTCATAAAAACTGGATTTAGCTTTTTTATGGGGAAAATCTAGAATTAATTTTTCAATTTCTCATCCCTGAACTCATTCATTCAGTGTTACTGATAACTATGTTCTAAATGAAAGAGTCGTAACTGGCGTCAGTCTTTGTGAGGCCTGGACACAGTTCTCTCAGTTTTTCAATGTTAACTGCACTTTGTTGGCCTGTGTCTTTTCAGTGAACTCTACCATAATTTAAACATGTAGCTGGGAATTACAATTGGACAATATAAGTCTTGACATTAGTAATATGTTTTGTTGCTGATTTCTGAGTTGCATGTGAAATGTATATCCCTCATCACTGTAATGAATTAGGACTTTGATCAGAGCTTGAATAATGATTAACATGCAGAAGCCTTGTTTTTTGGGATTCCTAGCCATGAAAGGGGCAATACTTGTGAACTTTTCCTGAAGCCATTGGTTTAAATGATTGATAGGGGTCAAGCAGGTCAGCAGTGTTATTGGTAACTAAATTATCATCAGCCAATAAAAGATGTCTCACTTAAACATTTTTACCAACATTTTCTGGTAGCCAAATGAACTACATAACTAAATGCTTTGTCTCAGGATAATTAGCTCAGAATATAAAGTGCATAGTTCTTTATATTTGTTTCACAACATCCAGTTCATTATTGTCCTTCAGTGGAAAAAGTAAACTAAAAAACACAACCAATAATAATCACATCATATTTTAACACTTAACAAATGTGTCAAATACCATTTCAATCTGGTGAGTTAAGTCATGAATTGCATACCATTTTAAGTGTGATGTAGGTTCATTCATAATTTAGTTATATAAAATGTAGAGTATTTTAACTCTATCCCAGCAGCATGGCTAATTCTACTATGTTACCATTCTTCATAAAAAAACTAGCATCTAGCCATTTCAGACCAATGGTTCTGAACCAATGGTTCTAGCATAAAGTTCACAAGTATGGCCCCAGTGTTTTCTTGGTCTTGTAGATAAGTTGGTCTGCATATACATGTATTAGCAACTAGCAACCTGTGTAACCAATGGTTCATAGCTTATTCGTGTATTGTCTTTAAGAAGAGCTAACTAAACATTTTATTGTAGAAACAATGAGTATACTTCATAGCATAACATTATCACATGCTATAACGGACATCATCACAGCATGACAGATGATTGATATTATCATTATATAGCTGAATAATCATTAAGTACGAGTGTGAAGCAGATGTACAGGTCACTTGTGTGCCTCAACACAACTTTTAGAAATTAATTAACTGAGCCATGGCAAATTCCCCACAGAATGACTGGGTGTTGCTATAGATACTGGTGAAGGCATTTAAGTGACAGCATTCTAGGACACAAGCGGCAGGTTGGCCATGGCTAGACCTTAAATGGAAGCTCCGTGGAAAATACTCATAGTATATTTGAATATTTTGTAACGCCGTACGGGCGTGATATGAGGTACATGTATAGTACTGTGAAATATGCTGAATGTGAAAACTATTCAAGGTTTTCTCTAGGTGCAAGACTGTGGAAATGGACAGACAAGAATAAGCAGACAAATGCTTGCTATCCAAAACTGCACCCAGTTATCTACATAGTGCACTTCATTTTACTCCGGCATATAGGGCTTTGGTCAAATGCAGTGAACTCAACAGGGTGTAGGGTGCCATTTCAGACAGGAAGTCTTCAATAAGACATGGCCTCAAGCACCGGAAAACTGGGTGGTCTGACAGGGTCATAATCAGTGTGATTTCCAATCCCTGCAGGCTACAAGCATGGTAGTTACATGCTGATTGCACACTATGATATTATGAGATGTAAAAATAATTGTTTTTTTAATCATTTTAGTTTTAAGTGTTTGTGTGCACTACAGGCCTGCTCGTGTTGGTACATATCCCTGTGGACATTAGAAGAGAGAGAAAAAAAAACATTGAAGAGTTAAAAGATTTTCTCCCCATTCTAATGACTGAGTGTCCAGAGCAAGATCTTTGCTAATGATTACACAATCACAAATAAGCAGCACTTAGTGGTTTCTGCTTTGTCCGTCCTTTCACTACAGGAACTGACAAATAAAGTAAAGTTCTAAAAAGTTAATGAAGACTCATTTTAAGTCAATACTCCGGTCAGAGTTACAGCGGCAGGCCTGTAGCTGACTTCTCAGGACATGTGCTGCTGGTTCTGTTAGATCGGTGATAAGTGCAGGCTGGCTAAGAGGCTGGTAGTTAGTAAGGCCAGGCCCTGTTTCACGTCACCACCTGCTGCCCTGTGGAGCGTTCGTGAGGGCAGGATGTGTCCCTGCAGTGCAGCCTCTTCAGCAGGCGTTGCATCTTATGGGAGAAGTTTGTATTCATCTGCCTGTACATTAGAGGCATAGCAAAGCTACTTGAGAAGGCCAAAAGCTCTGACAGACACCTTAGGAAGAAGTATATTGTCAGGTGCTGCTTGCTGTTGTTACTGTAGCTCCCCGGCGCCCCGGCTATAGTGTGTACCAGGAGAGTCATGTAATATGGGGTCCACAGGACAAACTGCATGCAGACAGACGCCAGCAGCAGCCTGTGGACAGACGGGTCCAGGCGGGCTGAGTCCTGGTCCAGTGGAGTGGATTCCTTTCTAATGCGCAGGATGAGCACAAAAGCATATAACACTGCCACGGCCGGGACCACGTAGCCAATGAACATCATGATGGCGTCCGCAGCCTCCTTGTTCTGCATCTTGGAGCATTCAATGATCTTGGTGGACACGTGGTTGCACACGTAGAACAGCAGCGAGGAGAAACTGGTGAGCACGGCACCACCCCATATGAAGCCGCACACGTGCTTGGTGTTGTACACACTGGACATGTAGGTGCGCGGCAGTGCTCGCTCGATGTAGTAGTCCAGGCTGAGCAGCGTGGTGGAGTACATGATGACCAGGGAGGAGATGTTGAAGAGGATGAGCAGGGTGATATAGACCTCATTGTTGTACTCCCACACGGGCCAGCGGGTAAAGCTGGGGCCCATCAGCTCCACGGGGGCCACTAGGTTGAGGACCAGGCCTGCAATGGCCATGTTGACAAAGTACACGTCCGGCATTGTCATGGACACCTTGTTGGAGAGGTTGACCACCACCAGCAGGGCGTTGTAGCAGAGTCCCACGGGGAAGCACACCATGAGGTAGAACAGGGAGAAGACGGAAAGGATGAGGCCAAAGTCCTGGCAAAGCCGGTGTTCCGAGCTGGAGTCTGATTCATTGTAAGCCATACAACTCCACATTGTTAGGGCTTTGAGAGGTCTGCTCTGGTGCACTGGGTTGGCTGAAGACAAAAAGAGGAAGAAAGGAGAGTTTAGAAATCTTGTTTCAGATTACAAAATCAAGTGCCTGTGTGTGGGCAAGTATTAACACAGAAGATTATTATTTTTCTCAAAGACCGGGGTTCAGTTTCCTAGTCTTACATTTTTTCACTCCAATTCTTTCCTCTGCTTCAAATTGGCTAAATGAAAAAAATATGAGAACAGTCTGAACGTTTTTCAGATGAATATGCCCTTCATTGTGTACAATACGAGGAAATCACAAACTTAACTAAATAGCATTTTTTTCTCAAGCATTTCAGTTGGGGTCAATATGACTATCCGTGGTAGTGGTGTCATTCTTGTGTTTTTTTATGTGTTATGCTATGGAGAGAAGCAAGCGAAACCACTCACACTTACACAAACAGGCCAGACACAGCATGGCTATTATGCCTGGGGTAAGGCCATTATTTCCTCTTCATTGCATTTCACAGTCTGCATACAAACACTTCACAATGTTTCGTCAGCTATCTTCAGCCTTAAAAAGCATACTTTCTTTCTGCAGTTTCAGGGCCACAGAAATGGAGCACCTTGTTCTAATGACAGAATACAAAGCTGCATTTGTTTGACACCACTGCAAACTCCCTTGCTCTCTCTGCTGGCAGTGCATGCCCAGGGAGGTGTCAGTGAGGAATGGAGTGGACATGAGGTTGGAGTTCAGGACAAGGTCAGAGAGAATGCCTGGACACAGGCAGAGGGAAACTGTCTGATTGGGGGATCAAGCCTGTCTCTCCACTCAGTGCTAGGCTCCTCATTAAAACACCAGTTACATAACTAACTCTGCCGGCCGCTGTCTGAAACTGGAACATGCCAACTCAGATAATGTTTGAACATTAGATCTCATGAATTCATGTGAAATGAAAGCATACGCTAACAAAAACGCTTCTGTCAGGAGGGAAACAAGGCAATCATTCTCACCAATGTATTAAAGCTTGGATGGTTTATAATTTGAAGTAGACAATCAATTACACAATAAAATTGAAAGAAAATTGGGGTTGGACGCTTCATTCAAACATCAGGCAAAACAAAATATAATATGAAGAGGATGTATGGCATCTTTTTAAAGACATCTGGCATAATTACAAGCTTACAATATACATTTAAAGTTAAAACATTTGTTGAATAATGTCACCAGACAATAGCTAGGGTTACATTAATTGGTGACATGTTTTCATGAAAGTGATCTAAAATACCCAGGCACTCTTTCACTGCACCAAGCTGACCACTATCCAACTTTTTTGAGGATAAAAAAGCAGTGTGTGATGAAGTAGTGCACATTAGTTGCAATTTAGCTTGCATTTTCATGTACTGGATAATAGTCGGAAGTACGATGTGTTTCCATGCATCCCATTTTAAATCTCTACCCACAGTTTAATAAAAGAAACTTGTATAAATACCAAATTTGCCCACTCCGGTCATCCTGCACCAGGGCTCCAGCCAACAGCACGTAAATGCAGGGTGGTAGGCAGCATGATCAGATTATTGTGGTTTATTTATCATATGGCAGCCATGCCTGAATCATCATGTCATCAGAATAACCCCATGCACATTAAGCTCATCCAAGTGCACTCTTCACCACTGTGTAAAGTTCATTTTGACTAATTTCATCTCTAGCGTAATAAAGTAATTGTGTAGTGGGAGGACCATAATCCTTGAAAGACTCCAGTTACTTGAAAAGTATGTACATTTTTCAAATTAGGCCATTACTGTAACATCTTGCATAATGCATTTTACAGACAGGAAACTTTACCACCATCTTGAATGACTTGAATCAACAAATCAACACATGTTGTTTTTATTACACCTGTCCTGGTTTCTGTTTTTACAACATAACTTTACTCACACGAAAACTGTGGATGAAAAAGTGGTTTATGTTTTGGGAAATTTAGCAGTGGGATGATTTTATCTGCCAGCGGCTGAGGCCAGGAAAATGTCACTGCCAGTAAAGAGAACATTCCTCTTTTCAATTACATAACTTCACTACTCAGGACCTGTTTTGGCCTGAGGACAGACAGAGTCGGACCGACACACACACATCCTGTTCTACTGGAAGGGATCAGTGTAATCCTTTACACCTTTCCAGCTGGCTGTAAGGAGAGTATGCTGCATGGAGGGGACATTTAGGTTACCCTTTTAAAAACATCAGGCAGTTTCCCTGCCCAGAGACAGGTAGAATGGGGTAGCTAACGCCCTCTTGTTAGAAACAACACTAAAACCGCTGCTGCCCCCTTGTAAAAACTCTAAAATCACCAGCTGAATCATTTGCTTGTGTTTAGTGTTAGTTAAGGCACTAACACTAAAGACAAAGGTCATGTGAGTCACTTGTTTTGGCCCGGTGGGTATACACGGCCAATCCTAGGCTCTGGGAATAAGATGTTGCACTGTCAAACCCTCTTGAACACACTCATTGACCATAAATACCCCCCAAAAAAAATCCCATAACTCTATCTTTGATATTGACTATAGTGATTAGCTATCAATCTCATTTCATTCACTGGTTTTCCAAAACTATTTTCCTGTCAACAGACTATGACAAAATATAGACTGGTATAGTAGATAAACACATTTCTAAGAGTGTGAAACGTGACAGCCATGCTTCGCTTAAATTAAACAGCATATCAACACAACAAGACATTCCATAGGCTTGGTCTCAGTACACCTGGTTGGGATGGATAACATCATTCACATGGCACCTGGTTAAGCATTAGCCTTTCGTCCCACAATCATCCCAAATGTATCATTGTCCCGGGGATGACCGGACAACTTGAATTTTGAGCCCCAGTTGCCCCACATGACTACTTTTTTATATAGTGCCTCGTCTCAGTATGCTGCAGAGCTGTTATTTAGAATGTTAATAGGTTTTAAAAGGTCAGCAGAAAGCATACCAAAAGTAATACCTTAGAATTAAAGAGAGTGAATGGTATAAAAAGCCAGACACCACTATTTAATCAATAACAAAAAACAACACCATCATTATTAACTGATGGTTGACTACTACTCTTTTCATCTTTCCAAAATTGTACTATCATGTATGACAATCATACTTCAGTATATTCTTTCCCAAAGATTTGCGGAAGACATACTTTTGTCCATATCAATTTCTTTCAGCACAAACCGTTTAAAGACTACATAAAAAACAAGCACACAAAACGTAAATGTGCAAGCATCTGAAGCTAAGATATGATGCATTATTTTCACTGAGTTTTTAGACACAGAAAAACTAATAGACAGTGAAAGACAGAAACCATTATAAAGCATGTAAAATTCTAGATGAAATTTAGCATTACAAAGAAAGTTTCAAGGTGGTTGCATGTAAGGTGTATTCTGTACAACAATACTAAATGTTCCATTGCCTGTCTCAGACACCGTTAATCTTTACAAGACCATAGGACTTGCAAAAAGGTTTAAGAAAAAACACTTCAATTTGGATTGCATTGGATCCTTAATATTTTATCTTAACAAATACTGCAAATAATAATGCATTATTTGAGCCCTGGACACATACTCTATGATGATCAGAAATAATGCAGTTAACTACAAACTGCAAATATAGCTTGTAGATCAAAATACCGAAAAGATAAAGACACTGTGCAACCGAAATGAGCCCCTGTTAAAGAAAAGCACCTGTTGGCTCTTATTGTGCACATTTCACTGAAACCATCCCAGCTGCATTAATGTCAGCATGCAAAACACTCAGGGCTTACCAGGGCAGACCAAAAACAGAGGCATTGCGCTTTCAGCCATATTCACTAATGAGTTGATGCTAGAAGAGGTAGAATAAATAGCGGAGGTTTTTAGGCCAATCAACACCTAAAGCCTTACTGGGAGTGGCAAAACCTACTCGCGTATCTCCGGTTCTATGAATCAAGCAATGAATTGGACTTCATAGTCAACGGACGGTAAGTATTCCTTAATGTGTTCAGATCTGGGTGTGACAAATATTGATATAATATACGTGGAAGCTCAGTTAGGGATATTGTGCAAACTAAAAACAGTGAACAATAGACCAATTGATCTATCCGAAATGTAACCACAACTGGGTTATGCTGACATTTCACAGAATTCCAATACATACAAGCGATTTAATTTACAAACAAATTGATTCTTCCAACAAACAATAACATCAGAATCTCCTCTGGTTAAACACAAACTGTCCTCTTGGTAAGTTGTTAAATGAAAAGAACATAGCGTACAAGAATTATGAGAGAACATGTACCATTTCATGAATAATTCTACATGTGAAAGTCCTTCCTCTCCCAAGAAAAGCTTATTTTGATATTCCCACATGCTTTCTATTCCTTCAGAACAGTATGGGATTTGTTAATAGAGCCTGCTCTGGGGTGACACAAGCCTAGGGCATGCAACTTTTTTATACTGTAACACTTCACAACTCTTAACAGTCATACTAAAAGCTGGTACATTTTCAGCATTCCAGTAGGCATCTCTTGCACAACACTAGACATTTCTACATTGAACAAACAACAAATTATTTGTGCAATATACACTGAGCAAAATTATAAATGCAACACTTTTGTTTTTGCCCCAATTTATCATGAGCTGAACTCAAAGATCTAAGACATTCTCTATGTACACAAAAGGCCTATTTCTCTCAAATATTGTTCACAAATCTGTCTAAATCTGTGTTAGTGAGCACTCATCCTTTGCCAAAGATAATCCATCATACCTCACAGGTGTGGCATATCAAGATGCTGATCAGACAGCATGAGTATTGCACAGGTGTGCCTTAGGCTGACCACAATAAAAGGCCACTCGAAAATGTGCCGTTCCATCACATAGCACAATGCCACAGATGTCACAAGTTTTGAGGGAGCGTGCAATTGGCATGCTGACTATAGGAATGTCCACCAGAGCTGTTGCCCATGAATTGAATGTTATTTTCTCTACCATAAGCAGTCTCCAAAGGCGTTTCAGAGAATTTGGCAGTACATCCAACCGGCCTCACAACCACAGACCACGTGTAACCACACCAGCCCAGGACCTCCACATCCAACATCTTCACCTCCAAGATCGCCTGAGACCAGCCACCCGGACAGCTGCTGCAACGATTGGTTTGCATAGCCAAAGAATTTCTGCACAAACTGTCAGGAACCGTCTCAGGGAAGCTCGTCTGCATGCTTGTCATACTCATCAGGCTCTTGACCTGACTGCAGTTCATCTTGAGTGGGCAAATGCTCACATTTGATGGCGTCTGGCACTTTGGAGAGGTGTTCTCTTCACAGATGAATCCCGGTTTTTACCGCACAGGGCAGATGGCAGTCTGCGTGTATGGCATTGTGTGGGTGAGCGGTTTGCAAACATTGTGTATGTCAACGTTGTGGATCAAATGGCCCAAGGTGGCGGTGGGGTTATGGTATGGGGAGGCGTGTGTTATGGACAACGATAATGATAATGCAGGGCTCCATCATGCAAGGATCTGTACACAATTCCTGGAAGCTGAAAACATCTCAGTTCTTGCATGGCCAGCATACTCATCGGACATCACCCATTGGGCATGTTTGGGATGCTCTGGATCGGCGTATACGACAGCGTGTTCCAGGTCCAGTCATTATCCAGCAACTTTGCACAGCCATTGAAGAGGAGTGGACCAACATTCCACAGGCCACGATCAACAACTTGATCAACTCTATGCAATGGAGATGTTTTGCACTGGAGGCAAATAGTGGTCACACTAGATACTGACTGGTTTCCGGAACCCCCGGGACTCCCCCTGGCCCCCCAATGCAGTGAAACTGCAAAAAATGTTGTGGCCTTTATTGTGGCCAGCTGTCTGATCAGCATCTTGATATGCCACACCTGTGAGGTGGATGGATTTTCTAGGCATACGAGAAGTACTCACTAACACAGATTGAGACAGATTTGTGAACAATATTTGAGAAATAAGCCTTTTGTTTACATAGAGAAAGTCTTAGATCTTTGAGTTCAGTTCATGATAATTGGGGGCAAAAACAAGTGATGCGTTTATAATTTTGCTCAGTGTATATTGCACAAAGAATTTGTTTAGAATTTTGTCAAAGCATTTTGGAACAGTTGAGTGTGGCAAAACCTAATTTACTGACTTTGTTTTTCCCCACTTTTCCTCACCTTTGTGTTTTCTAGTTATAGCCTGGCTGTTCTTAATCTCAGACAGTCTGTGTAAACAGGCTAGATGATATTAGGGGAGATAAAGAACACTGATCAACATCAGTCTCAAAAAGTCTCTTACCTACTGTAATTATTCAGCTCTGTCTGAATCCCTGAAGATAAGAATATTACATAATTCCTGTAAAATTTTTCATTTGCTTCAATTAAAAAAACAACACGGTTGAGTTAACTGATTTAAGGATGATGTATTAGGAAAATGTGATAATATCTCTCTTATGAGACTAAGAAAGGACAGATTGTCAGTGATAGGGTTTGATAACCAATCCTCAGACTTCTTCCCCTATTTCATAAAAGTGGAATGCTGTGACCAAAAGAACAAGATTCAATATAGTTTATTTTTATTTGAGCATTCTACACTTTTTCTTCATTAACAACTTTTGGAACAAAACTAAAGGAATACAGTATGCTAATATTTGAAATGCTGCATACCTCTAGAACATCCTGCAGAACAATGGTTTTCAATTTTTTTTCATGCAAGGCCCCCCTATATTAAACAAAAGTTGTACCCACATACCTGAGAGGAAAGCTTCCTGGTCTTTTTGCTAAAGTAGTTATTGGATTAAATAAAAATACATATGAAATAAATACATACTGTAACAGTCTGTTTTTTGGGGGTTGAACATTCTTTCATCTGAGGTTGTAGAAATATTAGTAGGTAATTGTGGGGCAAGAAAACATTTTATCAAGGGAGAGATGTTGTGGCAATAGCTAATGTTTTTACTGGCAGATGGTCCTAGTTTGGAACCTAGAGTGCAAGAAATTATCACCAAATGTAACTGCAAGAAAAATAAATCATCAGATTTGATTTAGCTATTCTTTCATACACACATTGCCTTGCGAAGTATTCAAAGTGATACATTTTATGCGCTATGCCGATTATATATTTAGTAAAATAGTTCATCGTGATTTTTTTCCTTGTCATCTCTAGGCCTCACTGGCAGATCTCTGAGGCCCACTTTGGGACCTATGCCTCTGAAAAACCCGGCTGTAGATGACCGCTTGATATCTGTAACCTTCGTAATAGTTATAAGGAACTTTTAAGTAGCCATCCATTAAGTTTCACTAAGTTATAAATATGGATTGAAACATGCCAAACTATTTTTGTCATCCATCAACAATGGGGAAGGTGAACAAATTAAATAAGATGTAAGGTTGTTGACATTCATAGATTAAGCAATGGTCATAAAAAAGTTACACACCTGAAAATACCCATCTCCACAAATAAACTGAAACTGTAATTAAGCTGTTTGGCAGCAGACACAAGTGTGTCTAGACCCCACACACAGTGAGTTGGATGGATTTTGAGGTAAACAATTTTCCAAGAATCACAGTTGGATAAATGCAGACGTTTGTTGAATCATGGGGTCACCAAGTCTCCAGAACAAGAAGTAGATGTCATCTGTATACCAACATTTGATATCTTGACAGCAGAAAGCCTTTATGCTTATCAAATATAATCCAGTGTCTGGAGTTTGCTAAACATCAATGGAACCGCATTCTGTAGTTAGATGAGACAAATAGAGCCACAAACACCTGAAGTGGGTTTGGGGTAAAATAAAGGACTGTTATGTTGAAAGTCCTTGTTGATGTATGATGTTTTGGGACTGATTTACAGTTGTGCTCAAAAGTTTGCATACCCTTGGAAAATAGGTAATATATGTACCATTTGTCAAGAAAACATGAGTAAGCAGGCAAAAGATGTCTTAGATTATTTATGGTATTCACATTAAACTGTAGGTCATTGGCATAATCATAAAACAAAACACAGCAACATGGGAAAAAAATGAACTGATCACAGTTCAAAAGTCTCCATACCCTTAGTTCTTATAGTGTGTATTGACCCCATTAGCATCAATGACAGTGTGCAGTCTCCCATAATAGTTGTCTATGAGGCTCCGAATTTTTGCATGTGGTATAGCTGCCCATTAATCTCTGCAAAATGCCTCCAGATCATGCAAAGTCTTTTGTCGTCTTGCATTAACCGCACGTTTGAGATCTCCCCAGAGTGGCTCGATAATATTAAGGTCAGGAGACTGTGATGGCCACTCCAGAACCTTCACTTTTTTCTGCTGTAACCACTGGAGGGTCAGTGGCCTTGTGCTTAGGGTCATAGTCATGCTGGAAATTCCAAGTGTGTCCCCTGTGCAGCGTTTGTGCAGAAGAATGCATTCTGTCTGTCAGTATTTTCTAGTAACATGCTGCATTCATCTTGCCATCCATTTTCACAAGATTCCCCATGCCTTCAGCTCCCACACACCCCTAAAACATCAGTGAGCCCCACACCACATGATTCACAGTGGGGATGATAATCTGTTCACTAAAGGCCTTTTTGACCCCTTTTCAAACATAGCGGTTATAGTGGTGACCATAAAGTTCTATTTTTGTCTCGTAACTCCAAATTACAGTGTGCCAGAGGCTGTGGGACGTGTCAAGATGTTGTTGGGCATATTATATCCAGGCTTTTTTGTGGCAATGGCACAGTAAAGGCTTCTTTCTGGCAACTTGACCATGCAGCTCATTTGTGTTCCAGTATTGTCGTATTGTGCTCCTTGAAGCAACCACACTGTCTTTTTCCAGAGCAGCCTGTATTTCTCCTGAGGTTACCTGTGGGGTTTTCTTTGTATCTTGAACAATTCTTCTGGCAGTTTTGGCTGAAATCTTTCTTGGTCTACCTGACCTTGGCTTGGTATCAAGAGATCCTCAAATTTTCCACTTCCATTTTCCACCTAAGTCATATTTTCAAAATCAATGCCAAAATGTCACTATTTTTGCCAGGTTATGCAAACTTATGAACAGGACTTCTCAAGGTCCTGGGAAACTAGTATACATGGCATCTTCCACTTTGTGAAGTATCTGACGATTTTAGACCAAAAAATGTCTGCCTCTGCCAGGAGGTTAAAACTGAGTCATTGTTGGATCTTCCAACAAGACAATGAATGCACCTACAGCAATCCTAGTGTCCCAACCTGAACCCTGATTGAAAAGTTGTGGACTGAGAGTCGACACATAATGAAAAAGACTCTAAAGGACCTAAAGCACAGGTGTCATTCCAAAGAGGGTTTATGCAGGTCTTCAGCCGACCTTGTACTTGATTAATTCAAGATCACTCACTATTAAGGTCACTCTCTTGTGAGAAAGTTGTCTAAGTCTTAATTGGACACCAGCTGAATGGCAAAAAACACAGACACTAGGCCCTCTGTGGAATTAGACACACCCAATCTAGAGGGATTCTGAATGGATGACTGGTCTCACATTGCTTGTTATGTGGCTCCCACATCATAAAATATTATGGTAGAAGACTAAACGTTTTAAGTAAATATGTATTATTCACATGAAGTATGTATTCCTTGATAAATAATATTTTATTCTTTGTTTCATTCAATTACAGATGTTTTTTTTCATATTTTGAGTGTAAGATTAAGGTGATAAACAATTACATTTTCAAAGACTTATGTCTGTATAAGATGTTATGAAATTGTTCCTGGCCATTCATGCTGTTCATGTCACCTGTAATCTACATTCCCAAAGTACTATAGCATGCCTTTGGCTGAATATTACTATTAATACTACTAAAGTATCCAACTGAGTATTAATGTGCTGGTTGACATCATTACCACAGGATAGTGTTTGGGGTGGAAACTTTACTCATTTGATATATATCGTTTTGTCTGTTATGCCCAAAATATGTCTTTAAAACATTCTCAACTACAACAAATGTGCTACTTTCAGACAATATGGCATGCATTCAAAGGCAACACTGCCATAGTTGTAATTTTGGTGTATATATTTTAAACAAACAAACGTACTGTAAAACTAAATATACTATTTTGATTAATGGCATTTTTTTAATGTACAGTGTCATAAAATATGAATTGTTCTGTGTTGGTCCTGCAGTGATGCCATGCTAAAGGTATAGAGACCATGAACAATAGTCTCAGTTCAATAGTCAGCACAAAATAGGCTTACTTCCATTAAGCCAGGCCACTCACGCTTACTTCCCCTTTAGTCACATGAGGTTAACTTAGCCAGGACTTAAGCGTGAATAGGAAATATAGCACTGGATGGGCATGAAGGCGTAAAGGCAGCTGTTGCTTGAAATTGTTGTTATAGATGATTCCTATACTTTGATGCGCATTATTCAAAATATTTATTCAAAAAGGGACTTTTCTCATCAGTATAGCGTTATATGGCACTGGTACAAATAAGCAATACGTATATTTGCATCCTAACATCAATAAGTTGAGAAATATGTAAGCTGCATACCAGTACACTGTTTGAAGGGATAACAGACTGAATTATGTTCCAAATGACTTCTCATGTACTGTATTTACACCCTAAAAAGGGTTAGTGTAACAGGAAAGTGTATTAGCAAGGCCCTGTGACAGAATGGTCTGTTAGTCTTGCAAATCAGTCACCTGGATGCAAGGCACATAGTTAAAATTCCCAAGCCAAGTCACAGATTTGGTTGTTTCATTATTCTTGTCCATCACATTAGTTTGATGTACTTCATCCTTCAATGCAATGTGGTTGATGATGGAGATTATCACAGAATATGCATGAACTAGATAACGGGTAATTATTTAGTGGTTTAGCACACCAATTATATTATTTTCAGAAACATCAAAAACTTTTGAACGCTTTAGTTCTGCCACTGCTTATCAATAGTCTATCAAATAACATGTATTACATTTAACGAGGAATTAAACAATAGTCCGTGTGCTTTTATTTATTTCATAAAGCTGTTATGAGAAGACTTTCGCAACTTATTCAGCCGTTTAACGCAGTCGCAACATCCCGCTAAAGTTTTGTTGCCTATCAAAATGTACAGAACACAAATGGGCTGATACATTGTATCATATTCAGAACAGATGGCATATGGGTGAACTGGACCAATAACTATGATGATCTTCTCGATAACGGTTATCTTATTTACATAGTTGAGAAAATGGGCCATTGTTGACCACTAAATTAAAATACTCGGTATGTCTGATCATAGCTATACCTGTTTATTCTACGGCCAAAACCAACTGTAAAGACACTGCTTTCGTTTAAAATGAATAGGTAGTATTTGTAAAAAGTCAAAATGCAGTCTGATGAAAAAAATACATATTTCTTTTTTTCAAAACTCACCAGAAAATTACAGATTTGGCACGGCAACAAGTTTACGGAGGCATCGGGTTTTGCTGTACTTCCACTGACATTTCTCAGTTACATTTGGTGATGACTTGGAACCAATGTCGTATCCTTTTATATTCCAGAAAAATACTAAACTCGTATAGATTTGTATTTCTATTACTTTGCATAAGCAAGTTGATATGAGTTGCCTACGTTAAACTACAGCTGCTTTTAGCAATTCTGTTTCGTTTCTAGTCCGACGACGCTTGTTCTCGAAAGGGGAGGACGTTGACGACTTACTACGAATTGAGTGGTACTGAACCCTACAGTGTATACACACGTGACCCTCCCCCCACAGCTTCGACTTAACGTAACAGGCGTAAATAAATCGACAGAGCGGTAATTCAACATCCAATTCTCCGGCGCAGACGAAAGCTAGGTGGAAGGTCTCTGTTTCCCTCAAAACCGGATGTTTCCGTAATTTAACATATCGCAAGGGATGCACTCGACCAGCAATCGACGGAGTTAGGGATGCTAGGACTGTTTCAATAACACACCCGGTTGCGAAAACACTACTATCTTGTCCTGAGATCTGAGTTTCAGGCAAGTACTGAGTGCAGTGATTTGCAGAGTATGTAGCAAAGTACATTTTTCGTTTTTCTTATAGTTCTGTTTTTGTCTCTCCCGAGCAGTAATAATCGGACTAATTGCAGCGATTAGTATCTCCTAATCTGACCAATCGCTGTAGTGGTGAATATGTATTATGTATCAACTAATTAAATCTCACATGTTTCTTACGGGTATTGTTCGTCACCTGTGTAACATGTTTCACACCAAATGGAACAATAGATTAACTGGGACGTTAAAGGGATATTTCACCCAAATGACAAAATGGTACATTGGTGTCCTTACCATGTAATCAGTCTATTGACAAATACTTGTTTTGGTTTTGTTTCCCTGGTAATGTTTTTAAAAGCTAGCATTTTAGCTTTTCTAGCACAAATCCCATCTAAGTCCAGAGACATATATTAGTATTTTGAGTGCACCATAATAAAATCATCCAAAATTATTTGAAATATTATGTGAACATAAACAAAGGCCATTATATATTATTTTAATAAGACATGCATTCTAGTAATGGTAACAATTAGTGTTCTCAAAAAAAAAATCGTTATTGAAATTTTATTGGAATTTCAGACAACATTGTCATTGACCACTGGTCTGAAATTGTGCACTGGGCAGGCATAAGGCTAATTGCAGAGGCCTTACAGCAGTACATGCTTGTAGAAACATTTTATAATGCAAATATGCATTTTCTTTAATCAAACTCAAATAAAGATGTTTTGAAAATGATATACTTTTTTCATTGCAGAACATCACAAGGCACACCTTGTGGTGTTCAAATGAAACTACTGGAGATTACTTATAGGAAACAAACATTATGGAGAACTGCACCTCTGTCCTAGTAAGACCCCTGTATCATAACTGCACAGATCTAACATTGGAATTTGTCATGGAATCTTGAAATTGCAATTTGATATTCAACTTCATTGTTTTTATTGGTCTTTGGAAGAACATATCCCACATAAGAATATCCATGTCAGCGTCCTGTTACATTTCATTAAGGTTTGTGTTGGGTTCCTGTTAAAACTCTCTTCTCTCAGCAGCTTCTTGCAATTTCTCTGAAGAAATTTCAACCAGAGGTGTCTGATTATATAGTGACATCGGGTGTTTATCATTGCTGGGAACAGAAACATTCAGCATCTGAGGGGAAGATGAGATACAGCCAATAAAAACTGTGTTGAACCCTCTGGGATTGCTACCAATATCAGGCATGTAAGGGCCTTTCTGATGACATTTAATTTAAAATGTCCTGTTTCTAGTTCCTATCAATAAAAGGTTCTACTCAAACAGGATCCAATAGGTTACAACGGAGACCTTCAGAGTTAACACATACCAAAGACTTCGACACACCCTTTCTGGTATTAAAAAAGCCTTTTTGGGACTAATAGTTGTAAATAAAATAAAATATTTTTTTGGGGAAAAAACATTCAAAGTTTGCTTTAGCTTTCAAAAGTTGGCATTTAAAAATGCAGACCCTTCAAAAAATATTTGACCTCTTAACAAACATGGTGCACCCAGTCCTCCAGAATACAGGAAAATAATTGACATATGCAATGCTTTGTGAACAGTTGTCATTTGTTCTTTATAAATCAAAGGTTACAGTAACAAAATCTGAACAATATTACAGTGATTATAGCCTACTTGCATGTGTTTGAAAAATGTACAAGCCCTGGATGTGCCAAAATTGTTAATATGATTTCCCTTTTGTTGTCATTCGTTTTACATCTAACAAATAATCAAACTCTTGATTTAATTATTTGAATTAATTCTGTGTCACAGAAGCTAGAATTATATGTAAAAAAAGTGTACTGTACAAAAACGAGTTCCATAATGTTTTCAGAATTGTGGCATTGACTTGCTACTGATTTATTGGTTCTCGTGACATCCCTGCTCCTGACAATGTCTGGACATGATCCTGATGAGACATTTCCTCCCAGCCCTGGATCAGGGCTTCAGTGAGCTCCTGGACAGTTTGTGGCGCTTCTTGGTGGCGTCGGATGCACAGATACATAATGTCCCAGAAGTCGTCAATTGGATTCAGGTCGGGGAATGTGAGGGCCGTTCAGTCTGTGTCATCTGTCATCAAAATATAATGTTAGTGCTTTAAATAAATATTTCGGGACTGATGGTCTGTCATCATGTCAGTGAATGTAAACTACTGCTTGCACTCTGTGTAGAGGTGTGTGTATGTGTGTGTGTGTGTGAAGCCTCTGCAGTTTTTTACAGTTATAACTATTGCTGAAAACTGAAAACTCAATTTTCATTCACAATATCAGCCAGAGGCTACATGCCACTGTTGTTGTTTTTGTAATGTTCAAATGTTTCTATCACAAGACTGTATGTGGAATACATGGTGTAACGGTCCCGGGTGGATGTTACCGTTCTGGTCCCTGTTTTCTGTGTGTTCTCAGTGTTGTCATGTCCTTGTTTGGTCTTTCCTGTTCTCAGTTCAGTTAATCAGTTTATTCCTTTCACCTGTGTTTAGCCCTCACCTGTTTCTGTTCTCCTTGTTAGTCCGTGTTTTAGTTCAGACATTTCACCTTGTATTTGTGGTGCACGCCACTCTGTGTTGTTTTCGAGTTGGTTCTTATTTAAAGCTCCTTCGACCCTCCACCTCCCTTGAAACGTAACAGAATGACTGACACAATACAATGGAGGCAGCAGAGGTGGACGGTAGGGGGACTCCTCGGATTGCCGGATTCCGAGGAGGACGCCTACCGTCACCCACTAGAACGCTGGCCATTCCAGTGGTCATCCCAGAACCCTGCACAATGGCGCTAACAACGGCAACGAGCTGACCCCGAGTCCTGTCTGGCCTACTCCATGCCCTGTTTCCCAGCCTCCCCATTTCCGTGTGGACTGGGTTGGCAGTCGACTGGCTATCCGACACGCCCCAGTCTCTGCTCCGCGGCCTGCTGCCGCCCAGAGTCCACCCCCACAGTTTTTGTTGGGGGCTATGGGGCCCTGTAAAAGTCTCTCCGAAGGGGCCCGAGCCAGAGGGGGCACCAGAGGAGGCATTGTCGCCACCTCCACCAGAGTGGTTAGTGGATAATTTCTTGTTGCCACCCCCGGAGGGGTGGGACGACGAGCACCTGCCACCCTCCCTCGCTCCTGTCCCTATGTACATTCTCAGTCCTGCAACGGGGCCGCCACCTCTTCCAAGTTCCGAGGTGGGGCTGCTGTCTGTCTACCTCTTGTCCTGGTGCCTCCAGCGCCCCTGATTATTGTTCCCCGACAGGCTGCTCTTCCTGCTCTCGAGGTAGGGCTGCCGCCTGTTCTCCCTGCTCCAACTCCCTGTCCTCTCCCTGCTTCGGTTCCCAATCTTTCGCCTGCTCTGGCTCCTGTTCTTCTGACGGCTCGTGCTCCGGCTCCTCCGCCAGCTCCAGAACCTAGCATTGAGGCTAGGGTCAGGCCCCTTTTTGCCCTGCCACTGCCCTTTTTACCTTCTGACTTGAGGCTGGAGCCACCCCTGGAGGGGGGTACTGTAACAAAATTATAATCTAAGACTTTCTCTATGTGCACAAAAGGCCTATTTCTGTCAAATATTGTTCACAAATCTGACTAAATCTGTCTTAGTGAGCACTTCTCCTTTGACGAGATTATCCATCCACCTCACAGGTGTTGCATATCAAGATGCTGATCAGACAGCATGAGTATTGCACAGGAGTGCCTTATGCTGGCCACAATAAAAGGCCATTCGAAAATGTGCCGTTCCATCACACAGCACAATGCCACAGATGTTGCAATTTTGAGTGAGCATGCAATTGGCATGCTGACTGCAGGAATGTCCACCAGAGCTGTTGCCCGTGAATTGAATGTTATTTTCTCTACAATAAGCCATCTACAAAGGCGTTTCAGAGAATTTGGCAGTACATCCAACCGGCCTCACAACCACAGACCACGTGTAACCACACCAGCCCAGGACCTCCACACCCAGCATCTTCACCTCCAAGATCGCCTGAGACCAGCCACCCAGACAGCTGCTGCAACAATTTGTCTGCATAGCCAAAGGATTTCTGCACAAACTGCCAGGAACCGTCTCAGGGAAGCTCATCTGCATGCTTGTCATACTCATCAGGCTCTTGACCTGACTGCAGTTCGTTGTCGTAACCGACTTGAGAGGGCAAATGCTCACATTTGATGTCGTCTGGCACTTTGGAGAGGTGTTCTCTTCACGGATGAATCTGGGTTTTCACTGTACAGGGCAGATGGCAGTCTGCGTGTATGGCGTCTTGTGGGTGAGCGGTTTCCTGATGTTTACATTGTGGATCTAGTGGCCCATGGTGGGGTTATGGTATGGGCAGGCATGTGTTATGGACAACGAACACAGGTGCATTTTATTGATAGCATTTTTAATGCACAGAGATTCCCTGATGAGATCCTGAGGCCCATTGTTGTGCTATTCATCTATTTTTAATGCACTGAGATACTCTGACGAGATCCTAAGGCCCATTGTTGTGCCATTCATCCACGACCATCACCTCATGTTGTAGCATGATAATGCACAGCCCCATGTTGCAAGAATCTGTACACAATTCCTGGAAGATGAAAACATCCCAGTTCTTGCATGGCCAGCATACTCATCGGACATGTTTTGGATGCTCTGGATCGGCGTATACGACAGCGTGTTCCAGGTCCTGCCAATATCCAGCAACTTCGCCCAGCTATTGAAAAGGAGTGAATCAACATTCCACAGGCTACAATCAACAACCTGATCAACTCTATGCGAAGGAGATGTGTTGCACTGCATGAGGAAAATGGTGGCCACACCAGATACTGTCTGGTTTTCGGACCCCCCCAATATGCAACACCTGTGAGGTGGATGGATTTTCTCTTTATTTCTTATTTTTGAGCAATATTTGAGAAAATAGACCTTTTTTGTACATAAAGTCTTAGATCTTTGAGTTTAGCTCATGATAAATGGGGGCAAAAACAAGTGCTGCGTGTATAATTTTGTTCAGTTTACTCACACTTCTGCCCACTACATTGTTATGTTCTTGATCTTTTTTAAGACATACTGTCCTTTGCAAAGCCTCTGACTGAATTGTTTCCCCTTAGCTGCCCAATTAATGCCAGATTCTTCCTACTGGCAAGGCCCTAAGCGACCGGATCTGGAAATGAAATTGGAGTTTCCTGACAAGATCTGTCAGTTGCATTTCCCCCATCATGTTATGATCTTTATCCAAACGCCTAGACTTGACCCTCTCGCTAAACTATATTACTTTAACTTTAGGACCATGATTTTGGCATTTCTAGAGACTCGTCACAACCTACCACTGAGAGAGGGATAAAAGATGTATTAAAACTGACATCCTTCATGCTGTCGATCAAAGGTGAGAAATTTCCTGCTCTGCTCATCTCTCCGGGGATTCAACACGTTCGCTGCCGTGTTATTAAACACGTGAACCCTTTGAATACTATTGTGTTTTTCGGCACAGTAGCGTTTTTATCTAGTTTGTTTTTTGGACCTATCTTCTGCATATCTTTTTGAATACAATGTTCAAACTTTAGACACTGGTTCTGTGGTAAAAACAAAGGTGATGACTTTGCAATAGGATGTACTGGGTACAAGAAATGTTTTATGGTGGTGTATTTTATTATTGCATGCTGAACATGGAACACAGTGCACATTTTTTCTTTCTGATAGCATCTACTGAACGTAATCTTGAAACAATGTGAGTAGTTGTGTGGTTGAATTTATTCCGACACTATTTCAGTGACTGTTTTGGCAAATGTTTCTTTGGAATTACACAAGTGTATTTTCTTTTAACGTGGTTCCTGCTATTGATATTTCCAACCGTTGTGTACGTCTGCTGCTTCTGAGCCATAGCCGAGGCCTGGCCTAGCACCATTTCACTCTGTCATTCTTCTACATAGGTCTGCAAAAGAAAGGTTTCAAGTCATGCTCTCTATATACAGGCATCTGAATTCTCCGTCTACATATATGTATGAGCTTAGACCTTTTTCCGCTAATGAAGGCCTAACTTCAACAGCCACGGTTCACTACTGGGTCTAAATTTATAATTTTATTGACAAAATGGCAATGACTATGTTGTGTTTTACTAACTCTCTGTATATTTTAGCACTGTCATTGTATTACCAACCAAATGTTTAACATGGCTTCAACATTGTCGTAATAAACATCTTAACATTGTAGCAGGTATTCATAACTGACCACTACATGCTTTTTGACAGGTTGAATGTAAAATGCCATGATGGTGGTGCCTTCCTTTGGAAAAAAAACGAATTTGTCACAGGAAACAACACTCCTGACTATCCCTAGGATTAATATAATTTAATTTTGTTATTGCATTGTTTAGGAACTTGACAAAATTAAATTGTATTGTCTGGTTAATGTGAATTTTTTTGCATAAGACTTGCCTGTTTACACTTCTACTGAAAAATACATTACTCATCCCATAATGTCCATGTTTCCAGAGTGGTAGTTTTACAAATTGTTTTATAGCCTACACTTAGTTAATCCTGAAATGTTTTAAGGGAGGATTATATGCTATCACTCGTATTCAAACGCCAAATCATTAGTTCATACTCTTTTGGCCCACTGCGTAACCCCTGAGTCGGAAAAAAGCATTAATAAAGGATACCTCACTCTTTGGTAATTATTTTGAATCCTTTTAAGTAAAGTGATAAATTATCCTACCTTAACATTCACTACTGACCCTTTGGAAATTATGAATACTGAATAACTGATACTTCACCATTAGTTAATTATTTTGTGTCTCCTTAAGGGAAGTGATTAATTATCATACATTAAAGTTAAATAAATGTTCGATCCCAACATGAACAAATGACACAACACACTGTTAGTTACTGCATTTGTAAATCATTAATAAATTAAGGGTTATCATTATTAACCGTTTGTTTATGTCTTTTTTTATAATTTGTTATTTTAACTACTGCATTTGTTAATGGTAGATCATGTACCCTTATCAGAAAATTTTACCAAAGCCAGCCTCGCAACACCAGCAAAGACCAATGAACAAATCTTGATTTATTTTCTTTCCCAAGATATAAACAGGTAATAGTAAATCAGGGATCACAATCATGTGTCACTTTCTGAGAGGTGTCATGCCATTAAACACAGTTCAAGGGGTTCAGTGAAGCTTGGAGATACATGGAGCTAAGGAGGATTGCACTAAATCTTTAACAGTGAATGTAATGTTATGATAACTAAACCAGGCAGACAGAAGTCTCAATATAACTGTAATTATTTCAGACTTACTATAATGTAGATACTGAAAGTTTCAGCCAGCAAAGTTTTCGTCTGTACAGAATAATAATGCGCACATTGCTTTGCCTGTGACGAGATCCGAACACGGGACCTACTGTATAGTTTGCAGGTCTACTTTGCTAACCACCACGCTATTTGAGAAGGGGTACTCAGTCAGTCAGTCAGTCAGCCAGTCACTCACTCACTCAGTAAGAGACATTCGCTCTTCTTTGACGGCTCCGCTTACGCGGTCCGGCAAAAATGATTTACCTTATCATTTGTGCAGTATTAAAATCTTTATTTTCAGTTTACAGCCATGTAAAATGGCACAAACATTGCAAGAAACACATTAGACATAGGATTGGGTCACTTGTTATTTAGTTTTTATCTGGTCAGGGAATGTATTTTGCTGATGTGAGGGCCGTCGGTTTTTCTTTCAGACACATCCAAGTTCATCGATGTATCGTGTATAATGCACAGTTCGTCATGCAATATTTGTTGACATTGTGGACATCGATACCAGTGCAAGAACACTGCTGGCTCTTATCTAATCTTCCACATTTTACCAGTTTTGAAGTAATTTAAGTCAGAGTTTATTTATCTGCTTTCCATCTTGAACAAGGCTAGCTAGTATTTCCACTGATTTCCTGCAGCATGCTCAAAGCAGATGTAGCAAAGCACATCATTCTCTTCCCATATCTATGAAGGTGGTGTTTCTGGGAAATTGCGTTCAAGTAATACCAAATTCTAGCTAAATTATATAGTGTATGTTTAAAGTTTGTTATTAAAAAAAAATTAATTAAAATTAATAGAGCCATTGCTATGACTACAATTTTTGATCTAGAACCCAAAGTACACGCCTTACCATCACCAAAGTTATAATAAGAGGGTACGATATTTGGGATCAGTATACTATTATTTTTGTTTCAAAATAGTTGCTTTCAGGGACAATGACATTTCAATAAAATGCTTATTTTCAGGTTTATTCTTGACATTTCTGCACAACAAGAATATGAATCCATTTGGTATTTTTAAAACAAGTCACGTCAAGTTGTGTAGCAACCAACCAGATGTGTAATTCCATTGAAGGAATCACAGATGGAGAGGGAACAAAGAAGTTGTTTATCAGACCAGACCTCCTGCGGGGAGGAAATTGGCTTCATGATACAACTTATCACTGGGATCCTTCATTGTTTTTTTATCTGTGACTGTATCCCCCAGAGGTTTTCATTTTGTCAGACGGGTTCTTGGAAAGAAGCCTCTGAGACCAGGCCACCATGTGGCTACAGATGTTTTTCAAACTAGGACCACAGATGCACAGGCACGAGTATGTGTGCATTTAGGTTATGTTTGTATGTGTTGATGCTTGTATGAATACATGTGTTATATGTATTTGATTGCGGAGACTGGAGAGTGGGAAAAGAATGACATTGGTCCTGGATTAACATAAAGCTGTGTAAGCCAGTTTCATAACTCTGTGGGAGTATGGCGCGTTTGTGTTTATCTGCCAGGACCTATCATACTTTTGAAAGATTGTCATTTTGAAATGCTCTCCCCATCTGCTAAGTTATTTCTATTATCTTCTCTGATGCGTGGCAAAGCAAATTATCTTAATGCAGTGGTGATACCCGGCCCTGCCAAGCAGACTTCTCACCTTTGTTTACATTCAGATGAGCGGTGGTCTTCCTTCTAAGCACAATTGTTCTAGGTTGGAACTCTTTAAATTTCTCGGACCTCATATTTGTTTTTCCTGGAACCTAACCTCATGTAAACTGCCTATCACGCATTTACACATATGATTAATTTAAAAAAGAATTTTAGCCTCAGAGGCATCTTTTCTTTTTGCCTCAGCCCTTCATAGTGAAAATACTACATGTTTGTCAATCAATATCTTTTGAATGACAGTGACTTCTGATGCCTCTTTTGCATTGTTTGATTGGACTAAGATCAAATTCAACCATCAATTAAAACACTGAATAGATTAGGAAAATTAAGATTATGTCTCCTTGCTAGTTATCTAACATTTTTGGGGGATAACACTGTTTGCATCTGTCAGATCTTTTTTGTGCAGCGGTCCTATTAATTTGAGGAAGCAACATAGAAATTGATCAACACACCATTTGGGTCTCTATTTCGGTTATTATTACATTGTTAATGTAAAAGACAGAAACCAATAAAGCCAGCCTATAAGTATTGAACAGAAACAAATATATTTTCAATATTGATAGTGAGACAGAGTGTAATCTTAGAGGAAGTAGGTCTACCCTAATGTCACATTTTGGGTAAGCAGGATGCCAGGCGCAGAGTTGATGGAACTACAATGGTTATAATGAAAATATACTAGGACAGGTGAGAAAACAACAGGAATTAGGCAAGCAGGATAAAAACCAACACAACAGCAGGCATGACACACACACACACACACACACAATGACCATACAACGGCTAAATAATAACAATGATAACAAGACACAAGACACAGGTGTAAACAATAAGGACAAGCTGAATTCAAGAACAATGGACAAAAAAACAGAACAGGCTACATTCAAGAATTAAGGAAAAACCCAAACCGAACATAACAGAATCTAACATACTGAATAACATTGGAAGCATGAAAACCTTTCTGATTATAGATCATTTTTGTTTTAGTTTCACTTCACAGTAAATTAATTTATCACAGCACACCCAAACACACAAATAATCCAGAATTTACTCAAAGGAAATCAAAACTAAAACAGCCACAGTACTAACCCTGTACTTCACAGAACCAATCCAAAATGTTCAGGATTAGATACACATGATTGGCAAGCAAATACAGATGCACACAGGAGGGAGGTTTTAAATATGCGTCCCACTGGAGTGGCCTGCTTTGTAGACATTCCAGGAGTAAGTGATATGGGCAATGTTTTGGCCTGCGTGTTCACTGGGAGATCCTGGGCTTTACGTGTCTTTAGCTCAGATACTTTTGATATCTTCGATTGGTTTTTACATGATAGGGTGGAGCCATGTTTGACATGTATGTATATCTTTTAATCATAAATTCAAATGTTTAGCCCTTTTAAAACTTCTCAACTCTGTAAGGGCCTATGACACATCAGCCATAAGTAATGCATAGATATGATTGGTGGTCCAGCGTGCTAAGCCCATGGTGGGATAGCATTCTAAGCCTTTGATAGGTCCAGTGTTCTAAGCTAGGCAACATGTAGTGGTCATGTAAAGAATGTTCAGCAAATTTCATGTTAAAGAACCCTAGATTCATCATTAGATGAATGAATACCTGTCAGATTCTGGGCAATTTGTACCATGGAGTTTAAATGCTTTTGTACAATATCCATTACTAATTATTTGCTGCAGAACCATCATTGCAAAAGTGAGTATTTCAATTTGGTATTTGGTGACGACAGTGTGCATGTTTAGTGTAGCTATCTCTGAAAATTATTGACCATCATAATTTGGGTTTGCCTTAGCATGATGATCTTTCTCTTACTCTAAAGAACATTGCTGTTCGTAACATACCATACCAACCTATTTGGTCAGCCATTCCACACAGACACCAGACCATCAGCATGATGGTGGGAACATGTGGGTTACAACAAATAAAACACACCAGGCCCATACAGCAGGTCAGCATCATCAGCTTTTATTAGAGCTGCCTGGACAGAAGTCCATGGTAATCTGCTTGCACCTAATCCAGTTAAGAATTTATAGGGTTTAGACCTTTTTATTGTCTGAGAGGGCAGTGCTATAATAGACATGGACTGTGGAGTCAGTCGCATTGGGATCATGTTTTGTTGCAACACACAATTACCACCAATTTGTTTAATCAGCGGTCGTTTTTTTGTTGAGTTATATTTTGGTTTAGCAAAAAACATTTAAATATAGTTTTCAGATAAATGAGCGCAGCCAGTTCAGGCAAGAAACCCGAGTGGTTATCAGTCAGCGAGCCATAGGATTTTGGCAGACACTGGTGGGTGTGATAACGCTAAACTGGTCACGCTTGACTGGGAGGGGACCCTAAACTGAGATTTGATCGGGGCTGAAAAAACACCAAAAAGCTGCATCTAGACAAGAGTTTCACTGAAGGAGTAGTAGGCTGTTTTTTAACCCACTCTGCAGCAGCAACCAGAGGCAGCAGCTGGGACCATTGGATCACCCTGAGTCACTGGCTACTAGGGATGTCACGAGAACTGATACTTCGGTACCGAGTTGATGGGAAAAGGGGTACTAAGTATATAGGATCCTAATGTGTAGAGAGGCCCTTGAAAATGTTTGAATTTTGAATAAAGAAGTCAGGGGCCCTCAGAGACCACCTATTTACAGGGCCCAGAATCTTGTGCCACACCCCGGACCGTAAGTCCCGGGATCCAAAACGTGACAAATGGCGGCAAGTGCAGCTGCAGTTCCACCTCGACTCGTCGAAATGAAAAACAGTAAGAGTCACAAACTTTGCCTTCAATGCGGATGATTAGGCTGTAAAAAACCACTATGCAAACGGTGGCTTCAAACTTTCAAGACTAAAGGAAAAAAACACTTGCAACTTGCACTGTAGTGAAGCACCTCAAAGACAGACATGCTGATTTTTTAAAAGAATTCTAGACAAGTTAGTTTCAATACACGTTACATTAACAACGTAACCAAAGCATTATCCTTGTTATATCCTTATCCTGAAATAAACATTGCATTAACAACGTATCCAAACTATTATCCTTGCTATATCCTTATCTAGAAATACACTGTACCATTATTTTTGTTTGAGACAGCTGGCATTGCTGTGTAGCATAGCCAACTGTGTTCCATACAGTATTTGCAATGGCTTAGCCTCTTAAACCAGGCCTAGAATATTGCTAGGAGGAAAGTGTCATCTGTCATCAAAATATAACATTAGAGTTTTAAATAAATATTTCCGGACTAACAGTCTGTCAACATGTCAGTAAATTTGAACTATGGCTTGCACTCTAGTAGAGGTGTAGAGGTGTGTGTCTGTGTGTAGCCTCAGCTGTTTTCTTAAATACATGCGATTCATTGTTTTCGCTGGTATTGGTATCGAGTACATTTCTGGTATCGTGACATCCCTACAGGCTACATGATTTTACCTACAGTATACGAATGTTACCTGTGCTTCCAAAATTGTCATGTCATAACACATTTCCACATCAAAGAAACTACACAGGCAAAGAGCCCCTAACTCCTACTGGGCATAGCACACTTGCTGGGCATAGCTAACAGGGTTAATATATTCCATCCCACTTGATTACATATAAGTGAGGATTGTAGACTACACGGTGCAAACAATATATTGTCTCTTGGTTGCAGAGTAATATTGTCTTAGGGTAATTTCTTCAATCACACATATTGCATTGTTGCGTTTTAGTACACCATAAGTTCATTCATTTCAGTTGAAATCATCCGTTTGGCTTGCATATTCTGTTGGAGCACATTGCCTGTGGAGATTTAGCTGAATTTATCCAGCATAAAAATGACAAGCATAAATAACAAAGACAAATGATGAACCTTTTTGTGCAAATGCGTGTAAGAGTGTCGACATAAGGAAAGAGAAGTAGCTGGATCAAGTAACCAATACAATACCAGGCCAGCATCATTTTTTTTTTTTACTATGACGTTGATGTTTACATATTGTTGAAAATAAATGCAATTAATATAAATGCAATAATACTTGTTTTGTTGGTATAAATAATATTAGCATTAAGTACATACACATACTGTATACCAGACACAGTATTCTATAGCAAGTACCTTGTACTTTAACCTGCATTAGACTACTGTGTTAATGTTCTTTCATTCGTATTGTGAAAATGAGCAGTTGACAATTCAAGATATACAATATCAAGGGGGGTCTTAATAGGAGAACGGATTGACCCAAATGAATGAAAAAAAGTCCTCATGCCTCTCAAATGGCAGAAAAGTTAGAAAGGGAATGTCGACGAAAACGTTCGAAAAGGAATGTTGATGAATAGTTTGAAAAGGAATGTTATGACATTTCAAACTATTTCAAATGTTTCTCTTATCAGAATTATATAGCAACACTGAATGCTTTCATGATCAGGGGTGTGTGCGTGGCAGGTCCTGGGGGTGTGGTCTGATTACCTTTCCTGTGTGAACAGGATCAGCCTCCCTCTGGGTGTATGGAGACAGAGTGTAGAACAGAAAAAAACTGAGCCCCCGTTTCTCTGGGCCCCCTGACCCATTCTTCTCTGGGCATAAGCCAAGATTACTCTGCTGTTTGGTTCCACCAGATACCACTGGATGGGTTCCGCCTGGCCTGGATGAACACATTTATGAGGGGGATTAAAGGGCTGCAGTGGCCGAACGGCGTGAGGCTGTCCACACACACCTGTGTATGTCTGTGTATCTCAATGCCCTGGCCCCAGCCCCAGACTCACCCCCAACCCACTAACCCAGCTGCTGGCCTCAGCTCTACTCTACCTTGCCCTCGCATTTACCCCACATGGGGAGATCAAATGTAGGTGACGTTGGGGAAAGGGGAATTTCTAAAGTTTGTAAAATCATTAATTGTCTCAAATTGATTCACTTTTATGTCATTAATTACTGGTTTTGCACTTGCAGAATTTTGAACAGCTTTATGCTTCTCATGAACACAACATTACCAGTTTGACATGTCCTTGAAAAATGTATTTGATGACGTTTACAATAACTGTTAAGAATAGTTATCAATCACATGCCATGTCTATAGAGGTGTTCTAAACATTGTGTGTCACAGAGGAAGCAGTTTCCAGGTGCAGACAGTTGAGGATGCTAGGTCCTGTTTCGATCCTGTCAGCACAGGTGATCATATTCCGTGTCCATGGCTGTATCTGGTGGTTGGTGACAGATCTTATTTACAGAAAACAAGTCCTGCAGACAAAAGACTTTCCGTAACAGAAAAGATGTGATAATGAATCTCACATGGTGAGAGGAAGCTCTTATGAACCCTATAAAATACAAAACATTCACTCACTGAAAATTGCAAAGAACACATTTCTCTTTACACAATAGCAAAGACTGTCTTTTGAACAGTAAATTAAGACGTGATGGTGTTAGAATCTCAGAAGCAGCTGACCTGGAATTTTCACAGTACAAACTTTTCAATCAACACCGTTAACAGAGAATGGTCTGATAAACAAAAATATCCAGTCAGAGGCAGTTCTGTGGGTGAAAACGCCATCTTAATAAGAGGTAATAACCAGACTTGTTAAAGCAGACAGGTAACCACTCTATACAACAGGACCAAAAAGTCTCACATTGTCTAAATCACATTCTTGTAAAAATGTTGGTTTAATTTGTTTGAAAGGTGGGACTTGCTGGAAAGAGATTTAATGTGGATGATAGGTCTACCAGGCATTCTGGCCACGTTATCAGAACTAACTTCTCAGATCTTAATCAATTAAGTCCAGAGGGAGAGTTTATTTACTTTTTTTTTGCAATACCCATTTTGTGAAATATTTATTTGAGATTTACAGACTTATATCTATAACCTGCAAAAGCCAGTAAGGCTAGTTTGTCAGATGATATGCAGACGTGCGGATTGCACTCCACGGCCTTCTGTCACAAGACAAATTATTTCAAGCATTGAATAGAGGCTGACATTGACAAGATGTATGTGTTGTATCTGGAGCAAGGCATGTGGTGTCTGCCTTTGCACTGTTTGGGCAAGGCAAACATATTAAAAAGAATACATTTTTATGATAAAAAATAAAGGCGTGATTATTTTTTTATTAAACAGAATGATAAAAGTGGATTTTGCCGTACGCAAGCTACAAACAAGGTATTTTTTATTTGTTAATTTAATGGTATTATGAAAATAAAAAAACTTTATGTACTGAATTCAAGACAATCTCCATGATGTGACTGCCTTTTCCCAAATCAATGTCAAAACAATTCCCCCTGTGAGGTCCAGAGCTGTAAAAACAAGGGTCTCTAACACAGCTCAGCTGTGTTTCCTTGATGAGGTACAAAACTTGGCAGGGAAAAGAAGGATAGCGTGACGTCTGTCCTCATTACCCTTGTTGCTGCACCATTGCAATTTCTTTTGTGGGATCGCAGTGGGATCGTTAGGCCTGGGCATACGGGTCTGTAGCCGGATCTTTTATGAGTAGCCCTGGATCTCAAATTGACCCAAAAAATTATAATAGAAAATAGCCCCTGATCTATTCATCTATGCACTGCGTGCACAATTATTTATGGTACATTGTGTAATTCATTTGAGAACAAAATGATGTAACATTGTGTCAAGTTCAAAATCACTAGTCAGAAGTTGTAAGGCTCTGACCTATTAGTCGTAAATCAAAAGAACCCAATGAAATCCTGGGAACAGTGAACTGGTCTTAAGCGTTATTCAGAAAGCTCTGTATACAATGGGAAAAACGCATACATTTTATACCCATCATTGGACAACCATGAATACTTTCTCCTCCCACCCTGTCCTACTCCTCTTCCTTCGTACTGGTTACACATATACTGAGACCTTTATAATGTGGGGTTGTCCTTTATCTGACCTTTGTCTACCTTTCGTTTACTTCTTATCTACTCTGCAACATATGTGGAAAACAGTAAACAATGTGAAGAAAACAAGAACAAATACATTATTTTTATCCCCCTAAACCACAGCTCTGCTATTCTAGGTAGTTCATCCGACAGTTCATTGGGTCATTTCTACCCTCAGTAGTCTTATTTCCAGTTTTACTCTATAGAATAAAAACAACACTTATATCCTGCTATATTATGCTGTAAAATATAACATTTGTAAAGCATTTGCTATGATCTATTATAAAATGAGTAAGATATTAACAATTTCTCCAACACAATTATCAATGATCAACCTGAATCACCAAGTGATTGAGGGCTGGTTTCAAACTAACACCGAAAATCTAAGCAAATAGTTGAAATCACGGGCAGGTTCAACTTGCGCAAATTTCATCATGGCAACTCATAACGTGACTCAATTGTATATATGGCCCCCACGTGCCTGTATGCACTCCAGACAATGTCTGGCCATGCTCCTGATAAGGCGGCGTATGGTGTATCTCCCCCATTCCTGGATGTATGAATGACAAAGATATGTGCAAAAGTCCACACCAGAAATAGAAAACGGAACTAGATGTTCAACTACGTCCAGTGGTTTTAATACTGACAGTGATGCATGCATATATGAAATCTAGCCTGGATAAAAAAGTTTCCTGCACATTCTTACTTTTATGCTGGCAAGCAATTCATTATATAAAATCAGTTTTGGTCAGTGTGTGTTTAAACATGTAATCAGCTAACCAAATCCCAAGGTCTTTGTAGGAACACCAGAAACATCTAGGGTAGTAATTTGGGGCCTAAAAAATTGTAGATTAAATTCAGTTTTACAGCAATCTTAATTTGCCTGGACTTTTTTTGCTCAAAGATATAGAATGATTTCTAATCAAAATGTGTGTAATTTGGTTACATCCCTTTTTTTAAGTATATCCAAAATTGTTTGCCTTGTGTAAGATAATCCGATTATTATTAAATTGTAAAAGCACTTCATTGATTGAATTTACCAAGAATTCATTAATAATATCCTGACAAAACCTGTGATAACTACCTGTGATGTTAACCTATTGTGGTGGAGGAAAATAGCCATGAAATTTAGATTTAGCTTTACTGGTAATTAATATTAGCTAGCTTCCACTGTAATGCTGCAAACCCATTTTGCAACGTATCAAGTGCATTTATCTTTCCTTCTCACCTCATCCATAAAGAACAGGGCAATGTTTTACTTAATGTCTGTGCTGCTTTTCCCAAGTTTCTCATACAAACAAGAGAGAGTTTGGCTTCTATTTCAGACCTCATCAACAATACAAAAATGTTTCCAATAGGCAGCTGATATTGCTGAACTATGCGAAAGCCTTTGCAGATAAACAGAAAAGCTTTTTGTTCAGCAATGGTGTGACCACTGAGAACACAAAATGGGCTGAAACAAAGACATTGATTGTGATGTGGTGCTGGGCATACTAGTCATGCTTTGATAGAAAGCTGTTTAGTGTGTACAGTATAAAGTATAACCATGCATTGTGGATGAAGGCATTAATAATGGTAACAACTCTATTGTTGTATCTATTAGGAATGTCACAATATTATTTAGTTTCTTTGTGAGGTATTGTTAATTTTTGCTACTTTACTGAGCACTAATTTAGATCATTTATCCTAAGCATTCAGTTATCTAACAGTAAAACGTGATTCTCCTTGACTACATTCGCTAGCTTATTCATCTTGTGCCTTTGTCTAATTCATAATCTACCTAATTTAGACTTTAGCTTGTATATTGACTACTGTACGCCACTTGGATTCTGCTAAAATGTGTGCTTTGCAATTGAATCCACTCCAGACTCCCTGAGGTTCATTACAGGGAACTCATTGGTATTAGAAACCAAAGAGGAGCCATGTTAATTACTTTGACAGGGTTTTGTTTTCTTAAAGATATGCCCACACTGCACTCCTGCTGTTATTTTTCGACTAGCACGGTGTACAGATACTCAAGGGTGGGTAGAGTTCTGAAAAATCTGTCCTCAAGTAAAAGTCTGAAAGGAACCCAATGGATGTATCTAATGTCCTGTACATTGTTTCAATAGTTAGCTCTGTTTTTTCTTTTTTGGAAAATGTTTGCAGCTGCTGCGCGGATGAATTAGTCTGTGAGCAGGCTCCATATCCGGCTTCGTTTACAGATCTGAAGCTCATGTTAGCTAGTAAAGATAACGAGCGCAAACAAAAATGCCAGCAAATTCTATTAGTTGCTAGAAAACCAATGTGAGTCTGTGAGGAGGATTTATCCTGCAACCGTCTTTGTTTACAAAGCTGTAGCTCGCGTTAGCTAGTATTAACTATTAGCTAAAACAAAAATGACAACAAGTTGTATTAGCTGCTGGTAAACCAACGCAAATCTGTCTGCAAGGATGATTTATCTGGAAATCGGGTTTGTTTACTTAACTGTTGCTCACGTTAGGACTGGGATTTATTGCTACCTATTGCCATCAAGAGCATTGATGTGCCCGTGGATGAGGCTGAATTGCTCCAGCGCATTCAACAGACGGCATTGACTTTTAAGCTCTAATCAACCCTGAAGTTTGGAAACCCTCCACGTCCCCAAAGAAACTAAAAGAGGCATAAGCTGTAGGGACCAAACGGACAACTCTAAATTCTGTAAGTGGTGTAGGCATGTAATAGCTATTTGGATTATTCTGTCCTAAGTCCTGTTTTTCATGAATAGTATGGGGAGGTACTACAATTATTACTACTATGGAGTATTGGGACAATTTTCATATTTTCTTAAAATGTTCAATCTATGAACTGTATGACTTTTGCCAATGGCTGTTTTAAAAGATTATCACTACAGTTACTTCTGCCTGTGGGCCGGCTGAACTAGGCTTGACTACTTTTTTTCTTGTTAGATAAATGAGTGTTGACTGGAATGTTAACATATGCATATAGTCAATTGAGAAAAAAAATAAAACAAAAACCATGGAGTTGGTACGAGGGTTCTTGGTCAACGCCCCATGGAGGTGGTAATAAGGGTTGTCGGCCATGCTGAACCAGTCGGAGAGGTTGAAGGAAAGGGGGGAGTGATTGAGACTTGCGACTGAGGTATACCGAAAGCTTTAGCCTTGCTCCGGGCCTCTTTTCTTTGCTTATTCTTATCTGATAGAAAGACTGAAGGGAAGAGGCCCAAATCTGTCTCTTTTAAACAAGCCTGCAAATCTAGCAGTTGTACAGTGACAGGTTCTGGTAAAAGTCAAGGCATTTGAACAACCTGGGCTGTTGAGTCAAAAGGAATATTGCAAAGTTTTGCACAAGAATACAGATGGATGGTATTTCTTTCTGGAATGATTTTGACTGAAGCATGTCGTGTTTATTTTGTTTAGTAATGTTTTGGGGGCTGATTTGTAAAACAACCTCTCTTAGTAATGAATCTCTAGAGATCCCACCTAAGCCCTTCCATGTGTTCAATATAAACGTGTATTCTGCACCCCACCCACCCCTACACTGCCTCACTAGAATCGCTCACTCAGCTCCTCTCTCTCCCATAGGTGCTGAACTGCATACTGTATACCCACACACACACACACACACACACACACACACACACACCTATTGTAAAGATGCAAACATAAAGTCACAAACATGCCTACATGCATGTAAACATACAGTTATTATAGCACAGAACATGCAATACGTAGTCATCTACAAATGGGCTGAGGCGAACAAAAAGCTGAATCTACGGGTTAAAGCATGACATTTAGTACATACAAAGAAAACATCCCTGAAACGATGCCAATTCCCAACTTAAGCTGCAGTTGTAGTAAAGGTTTACCCATGACAATGATTGGTGCACATTTTGAGATGGAAACAAACAGAAGCAAGTTATGCCAGTAAATCTTTGCCTGCCGAGCATATCGTTCCAAGAAAAATGATATGGTCATTCAAGAATTCCCAAAAAACACAGTTTCCAAACAATGGCAACCACCTTAGCATTATACCTTCACACAAAACTCCCAGAATGCAACTCAAATGTGGCCAATACACAGAGCTGTCGGAGGGAGATGTGTCTGGGGAGGCCTTGGATCAGGGTGAGATTTGATGCAGGCCAACAGACAAAGCTGGGGTTGGGTTGTGCTGGGAGTTCTACTGGAGGTTTCAAGGGCGGCTGATCCCGTTCAACCCTGTTCGCTGATATCTGTTTGTTGGAAGGAGAGAAACAAGGGAATCATGGAGGAGAAAGGAAAGGGGGACTAAAGAGGGAGCAGGCTCTGCTGTTGATAGGGACTGGCGTCACTGGGAAGCAGCCAGCACAAGAACAATAGAGATTAGGAGGGCTTCAGTGGGGCAGGAGGCCCATAGAGGGGCAACAGTACAGTCCAGCAGGATGGGGGGGGGGCAAGGGGCCAGGCACACCCACCACAACCACCCTGCTAACAGTAACCCCTCCCACATGGCACAGCCAATGTGATATTCCACCATTATTCACCACTTAGACAACATAGACATGCACTGTTCCGTATTTATTTAGATGCAACAGATAAAGAACTAAAGGCCAACTGTTCTTGTTTCTGGTATGCCGCAGGGCAGTCATAGGGCTAAAATCTGTCAAGTCATAAGTTGGTTTTTTATATTTTTCTGTTTTTAATGCAGCATGTCTTTGAGACCACATTTTAACTTTGAATGAACTCAAGTTGAGGCATGTGGTCAGACACAATGCCCATTGTTTACATGAGCCTCAGCCCATTTTATCATGTTTTGTTGTGATAAGGTCTATCCTTGAAGTCGTACAGAGACCAGTGGAGAGGTTTGTTTTGGTGTTTTTCGGGATTACTTCTTAAGGCTTTGGCCACTTTTTTTTGCTTGGCTGTGTGTGAGAGGGTTTTTTGTGTGTCTGATACTACGCTGGCCAGGAGATATTTAAAGATCTGGCTGCTCTGGCTGCTGGTGACATGATGTCAGATTTATATGCAGTTCAGTACGTTAAATGTGTATGAAGTCATCCCTCCTCGTATCTCAACCATCGTCTCTTGCATTTCTACTTCCACTTAGAGTACATCCAGGAGAAATGTATGAACCATGACTTGAAAACATACAAGTCACCTTGGAGTAATGTTCATGAGTCAATGGCCGTAAATAAATATAGAACGATGATGATGATAATAATGATACTTATATTTCATATGCTATTTGATATTTTCTTGTAAAATTAGAAGTAATACTGGGAAACAAATGACTTACAAATTAGCTTCTCTGCTCTCCCTGTGTGAGGATCAGGAGAGATTCCACAGGGCTGGTGAACTGCATAATGTATAAAGCTTTCAACTTTTAGAAAAATATCAGCCAGGGAATGTCTTTGGTTGAAACTGGTTATATAAACGGTAGTCATGTTCCTTTTCTGGAAGTAGAACCATAACCTTTGATGAAAAGTTTGATGGGAGAATATTTAAAAGTTTCAAGCGAAAAGTTAACCAACGGCAAACGCTGGTAGACGATTGGATCACATCCAACAACATTTGAATTCACTGATAATGTCTTCGTAACCTCCCCTACTATGGCTAATCATGACTCATTCTGCCAAGCTGACTTATAAGTAGGTAGTCAGGTCAGAGTATGGCCCCATGGTGCCTATAAAAAGCTGAGAATAATGGTTTAACAGGGTATTAAAGAGGACAGGTCAGGCTATGCCACAATGATGCAACCTCCTTAGGTGTGAGCAGTTCACACTAAACGTCAGCTAGTAAGACGTCCTGCCCCGACCAAAAATTGGTAGGTAAAGTTAATGTTTATACTCTGTCTATATAAGTAGGCAAGGTGGGTCCAGGTGTGTCGATTGTGGGACAAAAGTTGTTTTACCCTGGCTTCTGTAGATTCTATTTCAGACACAGTGCCAGCCACAGAAACGTAGGGACCAGGAGAGATCAGATGTAGCTCATGTGATTCATTCCTTGCTTTTTTCTGGATTATGCAGACTCAGACCCTGTGGCTGAACTGGAAGGAAGCACATGTGATGTGTACAGAAAGGGTGCAATAAGAATTATGAATGTGTTCAACTATTCCTTGTATTTTTTTCGGTTATGATATGGTTACTTAGACTTTTGTGGTTTCCTATTTTCAAGGATATGTTGTTATGTGTTGTTATGACAATGGTGTAACTTTAATGATTGTTTAGCAGGTTTATATCCAGTGTAATCACAGGACTGAACATGAGGTGCTCTTTAGTATTATGACATTCCATGTCTACTCTTACTCTTTGATTCCTTCAGTTCTTCCCTTGCCCCCTTACTTGCCATTCCCCACCCACTCCTTTTCCTCTTAGCTTTTGTTGTGGTTGTGCCCGGGTGTCCCGTGGGGAGGTGTGTTTTTCATTTTTCTGGCCCCAATGTCGAGTGGTTAGGAACTGCGGGGTGTTTTCTAAGCGTCTCAGCGGAGGCAAGGTGCTGCCCTTGGCGCATGTCCAGTCATGTCCTAGCTGCATTCCCCCAGGGCGAGCTGTTCTATATCATTTCTGCTCTCTCTGACAGGAGACGCTGGAACTACAAAGAACCTGCTGTGTTGGCCTCTCGTCACCTCGGCCCCTCCTTGCCCTGACTTCCACTGAAGAGGTGAGGCTTAGGCTCTGATGTGCCTAATTATCCCAACGCCACGGCCAAACTGGCTCCCACCTGCTGAGCACAAAGTGTCGTTCCACAGGTGTCTGTGCCCACGGTTTGTGCGTCAGTCCAGAGAGGACACAATCTGTCGGGATCTTATTATGCCCTGTCACTTCAAAACACACGGTTTCTGTGGCATTGGTCTTAATTGCATTTTCAATCACTGATAAAATTTCTTTGCTGGGTGAATTTCCCTGAGTGGTGTTATCATTCATTGCTCCAATATGGTCTTGCTGAGGAATTACTTAAAAGGGAAATGGGTGAGGGAGTCATTTTACTGTCAGTTCAAGTAAACTGATGAAGCTGCTGTAAAACACACCTACACACATGCACATGCCCACACCCACACTTTAAACTACTTTATTGAAACCCAAAAAATCACATTACACAGCAAAGGAGTCAACACCACACACACAGTCACGCTGCCCATGTCTGCACAAACAGAGCAGGTATATCAAACCAGCTGCCTTGCCCTGATTTCCAGTATGATAGCAACAGTTGTTTACATGTTACCCCAAAGCCTTTGGCACAAGTCACCATCTCTCCACTGGCCTTCATACAGAAGCACAGGAAGTTGTCCTTAGTCTCTGTGCCTAGTGGGACCTTTCTTCATGAATCCAAAGAAGGGAGGCTCTGGCTAACTGCCAAACCGTGGCCTTATTACTGTTTAACATTTGAGTGTGCTGCTGTGTACATCTACTAAACATACACACACACACAAAGCCTGGAAGTTCCCAATGACACTGACTTTGCTATCGCATCACAAGTCTGAACACGAATAGAAAAATAGCATATAGGAGCCCTGGCATATAGAGCAAACTTTATTGAGCTTTACCTGTATTGTTTTCTTGAAATGTGATGTAGTCTTCTAACCGTTAACAATAGATTAAGGAAAACATATACATAATTGGAAATGTTGGGGCAATAGTCACAATCTTGCAGTGAACTGTATTTTTGTGAGACCAGGAAATAATTCCAGCTTACAAACTGTTCCAGGGGCCCTACGGAACGTAGTATAATTGACCATGATCACCTTGGTTTGGGGGAGTCATATTTGAATAACATTGCCTTGTCATGTCACTCTCTGATTCCTTGTTACTGGCTTGGATGCCTGTTAGCAAGTCAGAAGACCAGATGATGAGTTCCCTCTGGTGTGTTCAGACTCGGTCTAGACTTCCCGTTTGAGTGAATAATGGGATGCATGTCCTTGGCTTTCATCACCATTCTCCCCCCTGACACGGTTGGGATGATAAAACCACAATCCCAACCGTGCCAGATTGGTTGTCCAAAACAACCCATTTCATCCCGTTGCCCTAGCTGCCCTTCGCCATGGAGACAAGCCCAACTGATGTTGCAGCACGTCTTCCGGCTCCATTGCCTCCCCACCAACATGTGTCGGATCACTCTGGCAGGCGTTTTATTCGCTCATTAGGTCGTCAGCCAGCCTCTCTACAGACGTTGCTTCATCTCATCCAACAACACCTCCTGGAGCCGGCGGCTGATCTGGTTGGAGTGTGGAGGGAACTCCTTTCCCTCTTCCACTACCAGCCTCTCTCCCTTCGAGGGCTCCCTGGGCCGCCAGTCTCCTTTGTTTCTGGATCGAGAAGCAGAAGTTGAATACCTTCTCATCAGGTGTTCTTCCGCCAATGTTATTACCTGCTGTATCCGGCTCCTTGCTACCACTCCAGGCAGAGGATGTGGTTATCCTCCTGGGATCTGCCACTCTGGGAGCAGTCCCCCAAATTCATTGTCTCCTTTCCCATCTCCAGGGTCATCAGTACCTCTACCGTTCATTTGCTCCTCCCCCTTCACACTCAGGTTTCAGTCCACTTTTTATGTCTCCTAGAGTTCCCCTTGCCCCACGCTGAACGCATTCCAGACAGTTTTTTCTAAAAGGAATCTTGTAGCATACCTCTTCTGCCCACTGCCTGACAACTAAGTGGGGGTGACTCCTGAGTTGGTGTTTTCAGGCAAAGTGGAGGAACAGGGAACATCAGGGGATTATTTTAAACACTCAATGGTAATGAACATGCCTCTACATCATGAATAGGAATGGCAGCTAAACCATTAAGTGCAAAAACGTGCTTGATTTGCAAACAGTATACAGAAATGTATCACTTTAGCAAAATAATGAATGTATTTCAAACATTGTAAGTATGTTATATTTTAACATTTTAGTTATGTTGCAAACACTCTGATGTAGAGCGAATTACAGTTAAAGCATTAATCTTCAGGCAATAGGGTAGAAGATGTGAGAGCTGGGGAGCGAGAACAGCGATAATTAGAGTGCATGACCATCTGGATAGGGGCTGATTGGGTTGGGCTGAAGGAGTTTGAAAGAAGAGGAGAAAAAGTAGTGATCAAAGACCTGTATGAGTGTTGCTTTGAGCTTGGATGATAAACATCTTGTAAAGATAAAATCAAGTGCATTGCCTGCATTGTATATGGGAGGGTGTCAACCCTCCTGACAACAGACAATATTATTAAAGGAGAATAGTTCAGCCCTCTAGCATATAAAAGGAGAATAGCAGAAATAATGTACTCACGACTAGATAGCCTTAGCAACTAACTAAAAAACTGATATCTAGCTTGGCAGTCTAGGTAACTTGATGCAATGTGTGGTTCAGAATTGCCATTTTAAATCCTATGCTGCCCATGGGGTAACTATAACCATTAAGACAAACGCTTTTTGTCCTGGGAAAGTCGTGCAGGACAGAGAGCTTGATAGGTTAATAGTTCAGGAAGTAGGCCGAGGTATAGCAACATACAAAGTAAAGAATGTGATGCCAACCACTACTAAAACAGCCAGGTACAGTTTGCCAAAACGCACCAAGAAGAGCCTTTTGGATGCTTTTTCTTATGGACCGATCAAATAAGACCTGTTCCGGAGTGACAGATATTGGTAGAAAAAAAGAACTGCCCATGATCCAAAGTATACAACCTCATCAGTGAAAAATGGTTGATGTAGTGTTACTATTACTGTTTTGTAGCTGTTTGGTCTTGTAATTTACACCATGAGAGATCATTCTAATCACCGTTAAATTGAGAACAGCTGAACAGCAGTAGTTCTCAAGTCAGTTACTAGTCAACTGCAAGTCATGGCTAAAAACTGAAATAGTTACGTTATTCATTTGTCTCCGGCACAATGTCGTGCCATATTTTTTCACTTCTTTATGTCATTTCCAGACAGAAGAAACCTATTGGTCAATTAAAAATTCACTATAGCTCAAAGTTTGGCAGGGGTATGAATACTTTTGGGCATAACCATATATAACTGGAACTGGCTCACTTTTTCATGATGTTTACATTTTAGTCATTTAGGAAATGCTCTTACAAGGATGAATCAACTGTTAGTGCATACATTTTAAGAGATAGCTAGCTAAAACAAAAAGACAACTCAGTAGTAGTACACACACTACTAAGTTGTTTTTGTGTATGATTTGACAGATAAATGCAGAAACATGCTCAAATACAACTAAATGAACTCTTTGGAAGGTGCGTCATCATACACCAGAAGCGTCCAAACTATTCCACAGAGGGCTGTGTGTCTGCAGGGTTTTGCTCTCTCCTTGTACTTGATTGACTAATTAGGTTACTAATTGGTTGGTTTCTACCTTCACCTGGTTGTTTAGGGAACCAACTCATAGGAAAAAACAAAAAACCTGCAGATACACGGCCCTCCGTGGAATGGTTTGGACACCCCTGTCATACACCTTGCATCACACTGCCATAGCTACTACACAGTGTTTGTATGGTGTAACAATCCCAGCCTAACCGGACCGTTCCAGTCCTTGTTTTAGTTTTGGCTTCATTGTTTGTGTCCTGTTGTGCCCTCTCCTGGTCTTTAGTTGTTTCACATGTCCTTATTTGGTCTTTACGTATTGTCTTCCCTCAGTCAGTCAGTGTCATCATACTCACCTGTGTCCTGTTTCCTCTCTTCTAGGCTTTTAATTTTTTGTCATATGTTTAGTTCCCTGTTAGTTATTGTTTGTCTTTAGGCACTGGTTGTTTGTGCATTTGTTATGTTTTAGTTTGGATGGATTTAACTTGCCTGTTTCGTTTAACTTTTGTGCTGCCTGTGCCTACTTCCTGCACACAACCCACTTAACTGTGACAAATGGTGACTTTTATGTCATTATATTTTTTCTAAATAGTTTTTGTACCCTCGGATGGTGGGACTATGTTGAAAATCATTTGTAGAAGGTTGATCAGTTATGAATAAAATTATCCTCAAATTAAATGTGATATTTTCCGTTTAGTTATTTGAGAAAAAAGGAATGGAATTTCACTCTTTAATTCCTCTCCCTGCCTCAATGCCTCACTTACAAACTTCCTCCCCATAGATGATATAGTACTGAAAATGCAATTAATATTACAACTAGTTCTATTTTGATAGGATATTGTTTGTTTTCAATAGGTTGAATAGCCACAATATATAATTTCCATATTTTATATTAATATGAGGGAGTCACAACCCACTGCAGGCCTAAATGTGTAGCTTGTCCCACCTTATAGGTGTACTCAAAGGTGGGCTTTCTGAGCCCTGTGGAGGCCTGTGCAGCACCATCAAGGCCATTCGCTTCTTGCAGCACCATAAAGGCCACTCGCTCCTTGCTCACCCTTAAAGACCTGGAACACAGTATGGAGTTTGGAATTTGAATAGGCCCATAGACCACGCCATGATTACAGTTTACATCAAAAGGAGGGGCACAAAGTGAATGGATAAACACTAACACACTATAAAAGGAGGGGGAAATACAATCCCTCCCCAGACATTTGGGTTTGTTTGCCTTCACCATCACCAGACACCGCCTAAGAGAATGAGCCCAAACCCTCTGGATGCCTTTTGCAATGTTGTCCCTGTTTAAACATCTCCACTGAGGTAAAAAGCATTTTTAGCGTCAACGCACACTTGATGAAGTAAGATTCTTCATTGCATAATGCGAAGATTTGACTGATGTTTGTTTTGTTGAACGTTTACTATTAACTCACCTCAAGGATTTGATCAAAACACAATACGTTCGTCCCTGTGGGACAGGGAGGTTTAGTTGCCATGGTCGTGACTGCCTGGGAGCTGAAAGGGTGGTTCAGCAATTGTCTTGCTCAGTGAAAGTGTAGGGATAGATTCAGACTGTCACAGGGAAGAGCAAAAGACATGCCTTTATAGTGGCTTAGTAATTAGTTCACTAATAAAAAAAATGCAGTGTCATATGCCAACAAATATAAAACTGATATTGGTTTGTGAATCTATGGGGACATCTAGTGGATTAACATTTACTGTTTGTGTATGGAAGGAATTGCTTTTTGGAGCATCCTCTGACCCTACCCAATAGTGATAATCGCTGTTAAAATAAAATTCAATTGATTGTGATGAATAATGCAGCACTCCTTAAAAGTCAAAATACATAGTTCCTTGTGAATTTTACTTGTTAATCTACATTAATGCATTGTGCCATACATCAAATTTGCTTTGTTTGTCTATGAGGATGCATCCACAAATGGCAAATTGAAATAATTGCTGTAGCGTTCTTGTTGTTGTTTGTTTTGTTGTGTTATTTTCTGTAACACAACAAAACCTCCAGATGGTGGAAGAGAGAGGCTGTAGAATAGAACGGTAACAAAGCTAAGAGGTCACAGCTGGAGAAAATAAAGAGCTGTCGTGTGGCATGATGACAATACAGTATAACACACGTTCTGACCACAGGGCATAATGTCTGGATTACAGAACCATGTATATTATTTGCTTCCCATCACACCTGAGACTCCACAGCACTGGCTGTGCACAATTCAATACTGGCTAATCTATATTTGGTTTGGTCTTTCTGGGGGTTGTAGGTGATTGAGTCATACTATCACTAACACTCTGTCCCTCTAACAGATCACTACATTTTCATCAAAGCACTACCAACACCTAGTTTTCTAGCTTTAGTGCTGGACAACATGCCCCTGACTGTGGCAGTTCACTCTCCCTGTCGACCACTCACCTCCTCTCTGCTGAAACCTCCCATGTCTGCACATCCCCAGTCAGTTTCCCAGAGACAGCATCAGCCCAGACCCAGCATCAGCTCCCCACAATACTGTACCATTCATTATTTTCATCTGCCTTGTTTTTTTGGGTTTATTTCACTTCATTTCTTTTGCTTTTTTGTTATTCTTTAATGCATACTATAGTCTTTGATGATTTAAAATAATTTTAAGTGGTTTTAAGATAAAACTGAATTTACATGTAACTATTTATGAAACCAAAATACTAATAAATGACATTAGTAACACGATTTTAACAATAATGCTAATTATCACAACACTGCTGATATCTGTCCCACATTATGGTGAGGTCGGTAAGTAGACCATTGGTGGTTCAGTATTTCATTACTTGGTAAAAGGGAAATAACAATCACCAGTTTCTGCTCTTATTGCTAGACTGATTGTTTTGTTGTGTTTCTTGTGTGGATCGCTCTAGTTGTGTAGCTTTGTGTTTCCTGTCCAAGCTTTCTCATTTGAGATAAAGATTTGGTCAAATCAATATAGCTCAATATAGAAACTAGGAAATGGCTTTTGTAGGAAGACAGTGGTGCTAAGTTGCAATGAAATATAATGCGAGATCCTACTCAAAATTCTTTATTACAAGCTATTTACCTTATATACTGTTAAACACATCTCTCAGCCAACCAAACCAGGACTACTACAGTACATACAATGCCTCAACCTCTTTCCAGTGGACTTACTGCTGCTGGTGACCAGGCTGGACAAAGACCTCATTGGTGGAAGAAGAGGGATTTGGGCCTCCAAGCTTGGTTAAAAAGATGAGTCTCTCCTCCACTTCCAGTTTTCCTGCTGACAAATATCCAATTATATGAGAAGAAACTTTGTGAACTGTATGAGCAAGGCTCCAATCACAGGGGAATGTTAGTGATTTCTAGGTTTTTGGTATTCTGGGAACATGGCTGATAAAAATGCACTGGACTCCAAACCTAAAGGGATTCTCCATCATTTTCTATGATTGAAAGGCAACATCTGTTAAGCACCGCAGAGGCATGGCATGCTTCCTCATGAACTGTTAACACTGTAAAAAGGGTTTAGGGTAATGATCAGCAAACATTTGGGACATCACATTAAATGCCATCTTTACTATATCAAGGCGTCACTAAGCAAAGTGCATTAAATATGGCATTAATGCTTAATTGTACAGCTTTCCATAAACCCACCTTCAGCCAGTTGGATAATATACTGTATCCCTGTTACTTATTGCTGGTTAAAACTTGAGGGAGCCAGTGAGACAGTGGACACAGGAGACTTGCTGAATGACTGTGTCAGTCGAGGAAACCGACTGGAACAGGTTTAAAAATTCATCCACCCAGGAGTCCACCAACCTTAAGGAATATACAACAGCAGTCAACTGCTTTTTTAGGAACTTGGGTGGAAGATGATCCCAACAAAATCAGTGTGAATTTAGCCAAACAAAAGATTTTGAATAATCAGAGAAACCCAGATACTGCTGAAAGCCAATACTGTAACATCTAGTGTCATAAAGTATACTGACAACTCATTAGCATGCAATGCATAGAGTAAATACAACATACCTAAAGTCCATTAAGAATGCAAAGAGAAAATAAAGACTTGAATCTGTATTGACCAACTCACATATGCGTGTGAGGCATATGGCAAGACTTAAACGCAATTATTACAAAGCTAAAACAAACAGTGGGATTGAATCCGATGCCTCCCTCGAGACTAGCACGACTGACTAGTGCTCTGGCCCTCTGAGGCTGACACGAGGGAGACCACAGGAGTGAGCATTCACAAAGAGCCCAGCAGGCACCCAGCCATGTCTTCAGAGAGTGTGCTGTAGTTCCCACATCAAGGAGACCACCAATGTCCCAATTCTAAAGAAAACCATGGTTACTTGCTTTTCTTAAGGTTAATGGCATTAATATGAACTCAACCCAGTACTACAAAAATCTGACCAAAAACCTGAAAAGGTCACAGAAATGTTGACATACAATTTAATCAGGAAGGTTGTGTTTTTAATGCAGTTATTTGTTTCTCATCTTTATTAAAGAGGCCTATCATTTTGACTGTAATTTACTCAACACTGTTGTTCCCTCGAAACTTCACTGACGTCACCAAGCTCAATCTGTCTGATTACCAATCTTTCTGAGGGAAAGACAGCAGGCTCTGATGATTGGCAATAACACCCATAACACTCCCCGGGGTGAGTTCTCAGCCCTCCTGCTTTATTCTGTGTTTACACATGAGATCCATCATCAAGTTTCCAACAACTATGACTGACTATGCCTACACAGGGGAGCAAACTGAAATGGCAATGTGGTGCCAAGACAACAACCTCCCTCACAACACCGAGAATTGAGAAGGGTTGGGCTGCAGTACAGGCAGCCAGCAGTTGTACGTTGCATTCATATAGCCCAGGATGTTCATGGTCCGTCAATGCCAGTAGTGTTTTTAAGAGGGCTCAACATACCAATGCACTATTGTGACCTTTCTGTCCGTCTGCGTCACGGGCAACTTCAGATGCGACTACAAGGCCGTCCAGCAGGTGAAGACAGCCCACAGATCACTGAGGCCGTGCTCCAGACTATCCAGGACATCTGTCCGAAATGATGCACGTCGAAAGATCGCAGTATTTTCAAGGACCCTTCACAGCCCAGTAATGACTTGTTCACCTACTATGGGTCAGGCGGTTACTGTACCGAAGCATAGGGTCTCGTACCTACAGGCAAGGATTCTGTTTTTAGCTGCGGGCCATCGGACTGCTGAACACCTGACCTGTTTGACAACCCACAATGACTTGGCTGAACTCTGCACACAGGCACATAGTCACATAGAAAATAGCGACTCTGAACATTGATGTAAATGCTCTGTGATTATTAGTATTACCTGTAGATTATCACTATTTTAACCTTGTATCATTTTGGTTTCACTTGCATTTCATTTTCTAGGATTTGTCAAGCAGAAATTTGCAAATGTGTCTCCTCATGCATCCTCTGAATAGGACTATTTCGACTTGATCTTGATAGCAGGAACACTTGGAAGATGAGAGAGGTGGGAGGACAACGGAGGTTGTGGACAGAGGATGAGGTGGCAGGGGCGTAAAGGCTTCTGAGAATGACATTTGGAGAGATGGGAGGAGAGAGTGAATACCAGAAAACAGACTTCTGCTGTTTCCTTTTGTAAGTCTTGAACTGAGTGACAGAAGAACTGGGAGAGAGAGGAGTAGACATGAAGAGAGGAGAAGTATAAAAAGGGGAAAATAAGACAGACACTATGTAGACAAAAGACTAATATAGACAATAGGGGAAGCACACATCTAATCAGTTGAATATCTAGAATTGTAATTTCCGTATGTCCTGAAATCCCAACATAGGAAAATGCATTATAAAACATTCTATAGTACAATATATAATTAAGGAAGCCAGCGAGGACAGCTTCAAGTGATAAACTGTGGTTGTGATTGTGCTAGCCACTCCACAAAAAATGATCCAGACAACTAAAAGGGGAACAGTTAAGAATGATGCTCTTTGTGCCTGGTAACAGCATGAGCAGGATGTGTGACATATTTTGGTTTTGGGGCTAGGTAGATGGTGGCCTTTGGTTAGCCTAGCTGATGCAACCTGAGTGTACTACAGTACAGGAAGAGCAAGGGCTCACAGATCTGGACAGGAGCATATTGTATGTATGTGTGTTGAATGTAACAAATGTCCTTATTTCGCTAAACCAGAGATTTTAAACATGACAGTTTTCTGTTGTGGGGCTGTGCTTACGAAAAACAGAGATTATGATTTGTAGAATATGAAATTAGGATATCCAGTCAGGCTTCTCTGGGAACCATCACGTAGTGGAGAGGTTTGTGTACAACTATGAACCTGAGGGCTGTGTTGTCTGGGCCTTAGTGCTCCTGGTGGGGTTTCCCATAGCAAAGTGGTCTCAGGGGAGGAGCCATATTAAGAATGGTTCAAAAACACTCTATGCACAATTGAGGAATTACCCTCCCTGGAGGAAGCTCGAGGCCCTCAAGTTCTGGAGCCAGGCCCAGAGGGAGGTCTCACCGGCGAGCGCCTGGTGGCCAGGTTTTCCACAGAGCCCGGTCGGGCATTGCCCGAAAAAGCAATGTGGCCCTCTTCATCCTATGGGCCCATCACTCATGGGAGAAACTGCCAGGGGCCTCGACCGACCAGACCCGAGCTCTGGAGAGGTGGATTGTCACCTCTCTGTGGGGGAAAGAGACGGAACTTGTGGGGGAAGTGGAGTGCAATCAGTTAGATCTGGTAGGGCTTACATCTTGGCACAGTCCTGATTCTGGAACCATACTCCTGGAGAGGGGATGGACTCTATTCTTCTCTGGAGTTGCCCTGGGTGTGAGGAGCCGGGCCCCCAGAGATGAGAGGGTCGCCTCTCTACGCCTCCGGGTTGTGGGAGGGGGGAATCTCACTGAGGTAGTCAATCAACTTCACAGTGGCAAAGCTCAGAGGATTGATGAGAACCGTCCAGATATGTTGAAAGAGGATTTCAATGGAGAGGATGTCTTGGATGACACGCCTCTTCAACATTGTGTGGGAGTCGTGGACAGTGCCTAAAGAGTGACAAACCGGGGTGCTGGTTTCCCTGTTCAAAAAGGGGGATCAGAGGGTGTGTGCCAATTACAGGGGTATCACACTTCTCAGCCTCCCTGGGAAAGTCTACTTAAAGGTGCTGGCAAGGAGGGTTCGGCAGATAGTTGAAACTCAGATTGAAGAGGAACAATGTGGATTCCGTCCTGGTCACGGAACAACCAACCAGCTCTTTACACTTGCAAGGATCCTGGAGGGGGCCTGAGAATATGCCCATCCAGTATATACAGTAGGGAGAACAAGTATTTGATACACTACTGATTTAGCAGGTTTTCCTACTTACAAAGCATGTAGAGGTCTGACATTTTTATCATAGGTACACTTCAACTGTGAGAGACGGAATCTAAAATAATAATAAACAATAATCCAGAAAATCCTAGTGTATGATTTTTTAAATTAATAATTTGCATTTTATTGCATGACAAGTGTTTGATACATCAGAAAAGCAGAAACCTTTGTTTGCAATTACAGAGATCATACATTTTACTTTCAGCTCCCTCCAAAGATTTTCTATTGGGTTCAGGTCTGGAGACTGGCTAGGCTACTCCAGGACCTTGAGATGCTTCTTACGGAGCGACTCCTTAGTTGCCATGGCTGTGTGTTTCGGGTCGTTGTCATGCTGGAAGACCCAGCCACGACCCATCTTCTTACTGAGGGAAGGAGGTTGTTGGCCAAGATTTTGCGATACATGGCCCCGTCCATCCTCCCCTCAATACGATGCAGGCGTCCTGTCCCCTTTGCAGATAAGCATCCCCAAAGAATGATGTTTCGACCTCCATGCTTCACGGTTGGGATGGTGTGTGGAGTTTAGACCAAAAAGCTCTATTTTTGTCTCATCAGACCACATGACTTTCTCCCATTCCTCCTCTGGATCATCCAGATGGTAATTGGCAAACTTCAGACAGGCCTGGATATGCGCTGGCTTGAGCAGGGGGACCTTGCGTGCTCTGTAGGATTTTTATCCATGACGGTGTAGTGTGTTACTAATGGTTTTCTTTGAGACTGTGGTCCCAGCTCTCTTCAGGTCATTGACCAAGTCCTGCCTTGTCGTTCTGGGCAGATCTCTCACCTTCCTCATGATCACTGATGCCCCACGTGGTGAGATCTTGCATGGAGCCCCAGACAGAGGGAGATTGACCATCATCTTGAACTTCTTCCATTTTCTAATAATTGCACCAACAGTTGTTGCCCTCTAACCAAGCTGCTTGCTTATTGTCCTGTAGCCCATCCCAGCCTTGTGCAGGTCTACAATGTCATCCCTGTTGTCCTTACACAGCTCTCTGGTCTTGGCCTCTGTGGAGAGCTTGGAGTCTGTTTGACTGAGTGTGTGGACAAGTGTCTTTTATTCGGGTAACAAGTTCAAACAGTTGCAGTTAATACAGGTAATGAGTTGAGAACAGGAGGGCTTCTTAAAGAAAAACTAACAGGTCTGTGAGAGCCGGAATTCTTACTGGTTGGTAGGTGATCAATTACTTATGTCATGCAATAAAATGCAAATTCATTATTTAAAAATCATACAATGTGAATTTCTGTATTTTTCTCCCCACAGTATTTCCTGAAGATGGTGTAGTGAAGCAATGGAACATGACAAAAGCATGGTTAAAGAAGGCTCTTTGAGCCGGGTTCAGTCCGGGCTGAACATGGCAGCGGCTCTATATTTAAAGTAGATGGATGTAAGGTGGGTAGAATAGATGGCACTCTCTGCCAGAGGAAAGGTGCAAACAGAAGCCTCATTCCTGTTCAACTTTAGACTGGGCCAATTTCTGGAAAGCTGTGGTGGGAGGTTCTATGGATTCTCAGTGCTGAAATAAGGTATATGGTAGTTCTGGGAATTAATGCTGAGAAGCAATATAGTGAAGTAATTGGAACGTCGAGTCTGAGTCAAGTCTAAATTCCCTGGTGTTCAGGGACGTAGTCTGTCCTGTACACCCCAATGCAAGTCGAGCAAATTCATTTAGGTCTTAATTAGAAACTTCCCACTCCTGAGGAACACAGCCAAGTACAGGAAAACACTGGGGAGGTACATCTACTTTTTACACCTCAGTTGCTACGGAGTTCATTAACTAGCTACGAACCTCACCAGGAGTCAAAACAATGCTGTCTGTTGAGTCAGTCTGACTCAGAAATGTTGTCGTGTTGATTAAATGTAACACTTTTGGCATTAGAATCTTGACTACAGTTTGCGTGGATTTGTGGTTGATATCTACCATGCAATTGAACGAATTAGTAAGGATAGCAAATTTGATGAAGCTTTTTAGAATTTGACCAGCCTTTAAGATGGCAATCAAACTGTATCCGATTTCAATGGGAATTCCCCCAAGTGAAACAGGTGAGGGCTTAGGTGGTAAAATGATATGATTGGGCATGACTGAAAACACACTGTGATTCAGCCAGCATGCTTTTCTGCAGTTTAGTTCATATTACTGCAAGGGAGATTGCAAGCAAACACGTTCCTTGCTGGGGATTTATCAGAGTCGAGGGAGTGTGGTGCATGACAGTCAAGGTCATGTGCTGATATTGGTGGCCCAGCTTAACTAGCTTGCTATTTAGTTGTTTACAGAGGCACTTTGAATAATTGGCGAATTTGTGGTAGTTTGCCGATTGATTTAGCTAGCACATGCACAAGCATTACTGCAGATGTATGACATGACCTGTCAACATGTCTTTGTCATTTCTTGTGCGCTATGCAAGCAGGGATTTTAGCTAGGAAAGCTGATAAACTGGTACACCAAAATCTTTGGAACTCCTGAACCTTTTGTTGTTTAAGACAAATGGCATTTCCTGCTCCAATCAAGTGTTCTAAATGGCAGTTGATTAGGTCTACACCATGATTCACTGCAAAGTTATCGTGTGTCAATCCTTTTGAAGATTTTGAGGAAAAACATGTTAAATACACAATCCCAGACTCAACGGTACCAGCTTCTCTACTGGTACCTCTTGCGGAAATGAAACCAACAACTAAATCATACTAAAACTCTAAGCTTCTGGTGCTAAAGTTGAGTCATTTGTTGAATTAGATAGCCTTTATTTGTCTGTCAATAGTGTTGGAGTTTAAATTACATATCCATTTATCCAAATGTGTAATAGAAAAGGCAACTTTCCAGGGGTATACCTTTCAAAAAATTACAATGGGCAAAAACTGAGATGGTGTTTATCTAAATGTAGGAAGGAAATTTTTATGAGGAGTGTGGAATGTAATAAAATACCATATTCAAATACAAACCTTTATTCACAAACAGCTTCCTCTGAATGGTACAATAAACAACAGCACAGTAAGTTTCAGTTCAAGGACAAGTAGTTCACATTTACAAAATAACAAATAATACTACTTTAGGAATAATACTATTTTCTACAGTGACACACGGCTTATTATCTGAGATAGAAACATCCAACTATCAACCATCAACTAGCACATATGGCATCACAAATGTGACAATATGGGATAGGAAAACCTAACATTAACCTACAAAACATGGCTACAGATGGCTTTTCCTTGCATGGTTTTCCCTCCTCTCGTCCTTGTGCTACTTTGCCATAAACTCTGATAATGGTTGCGATTGAACTACCCACATGATACAACTAAAAACATATCAGTTACTTAATTCAGAGTAGGATAAAACCAATCTAATATAACAAAGATAATATAGCAAATATAACATTCATAGAGCTCTTAAAACAAAAATAATTATAGAGTAAACTTTTCATCGTATTTCTCAAATAGGACTCTTAAACAGAGGCATAAAAATACATCACAGTGACAGGACGTTTGTTTTCCAATATCAAAAAATCATATGCCTTACGATATTTTATTTTCTTCTCCAGCATAAACATCTTCAATTCACATACAAGAGGATTTGAAAACTGTAAACATACTGTAGTACAACAAGTACAAAAGCACATGTGGCAAAGACATAGTCAGAATATAATAATACGCCAGAGTACTGACAGCCTCACTCTTCTTCCATGGATTTCTCAATTTCTTTCAGCTTCCTCACAAACTCCTGGGCCTCTCCGTCCCCTGTCCGTGCCTCCAGAATTCTCATGATAGGTTTCTCTATTTGGAGAAAGCAAACAGAGTTGTCAGGGCATCCATCCTATGTCTGACACAATTACCTTTAGATTGAATGGGTTGCTAAATTGGATTACAGAAACTCTTTCCAGGCTTAAACACCCTCTGCTCCCTGGAGCACCATTCCCACTCAGTGATGGATGGGAAGCGTAATGTATATATCCAGCAGAGGCACACACCAATCTTCAATTCAGTCAATTCAGTAAGCAAACTCAAATTTAAAGATGACATTTTCCCCAATGAATTTCCATTATTAACATTTGGAATTGGAATTCTAGTTGATTTAAAATGCACTTTAGGATCTTAGTCATAACAAATTTGTAAGATATATAGATTATTTGATTCATAACGCAATTAGGTTGACAAAATAGGATCATGTGGTACATAAAAAACAAGTACCCATTTAGTCTCACTACCACTTTAACACATTTTACTTGCTTAAATTATACAAAAACCCCACAGTGCACCTTCAATTAATAAATAGGTTGAACTAATTCCAACCCTGCTCCCTACCACTGGGTTTGCTTCGGGCCAGGTGCAGAATTGTTGGTTGTATGGTCTTTCCAGCAGTGGCTGAGGCATTGGGTCTCCCTGGCCAACAGAAGTCACTGAGCGGTGCCACAGCTTCTCCGGCAAAATCATTGGTGGACAGCCAATCATAATCCATCACAGTAAAGGTCAGACAGGCAAACCTGTGTCTGTACTGCTCAGGGCTGACATGGCTACGGAACAGCAGATATAAGATAATTGGTCAATGAAAACCGTTGAATGTCTGCCTTTCAATCTTGATGCTGTCAAGAGGGAACCATCACATCATGCAACAATCAACACACAGCCGTGGCATACAGGTGGCTAAGACACGTACAAATAGAAGAGCTCATCAAATACTGGGTGCAGGGTCTTGAGCTTCACTTGGGTGCGCTGGCTCTTAGCCATTGGGAAGAGGTGGTGGGGACAGAGCTCCACAATGACAAAGGGGTCGCTCAGGCCTGCGCAGGTCCAGTCAGAGCGGGGGAAGCAATTATCAAGGGTTCAAACAGAATTTCAGTTTGGTAGTCCTGTTGGATGTGTATGTATAAATTTCAACAAAGGGCAGCTATTTACCGTTGGCATCCAGGGCAATAAGGTCGGCAGCGTGTAGGATCTCCACAGTCAGCCTCTGTTCAGAAGCGTCATAGTAACACTTCACACTGATCCGGCCAAAGCGGGTGTGCTTCAGTGTCCTCTGAAAGGCAAATCCACTACTCTTAAAAGGTGATTCATTTGGTTAAGATTCCACATTTGACATTTTAGTCATTTAGCCAATGCTATTATCCAGTGCCACTTCCATGCTGTATGTATCACTAAAAGTCGTTTTTTATACATCCATTCGACATAAAAAATCCAGTAAATCTCTCTAGCGTACCCGTGGTCTAAAATAAGTAATTGCTCTTTAATAAATGTTTCTACTGCTTTAGCATTGGAGGTGGAGAGAGAAATATGTGTTGTGTTTTATCAGCTCCCAATCAACACTTCCCTGGCCTGAGGGTTAGTCAGATGTGTCAGTTGAGAAGGCTGCAGACTACCTGCTGAGAGATCTTCTCCAGGAAATACTGCTCAATCAGCTCGAAGGACGAACACTTGTTCAGCCTCAGCTCCTCGTCAAGAGCCTACAGGAACAGCAGGGGGAGAGGGAAGTCAGGCATCAGCTTAACAGCCCCCTCTGGAAAAGGCTCTCGCATCACCCTGGTCAGGCTTATTAGAACTACATAGTACACAGACAAAATGTCCTCACCTTGTAGTCTGCATGGCTTTTCAGATCTTCTATGATAAGTCCCTCTCCCTCAGCATAGAAAAACTGCACCAGAGCCTAAATGGAGCATTATGGTAGATAAGGTTTTAGGTTATTTCGTTTTTTCTTTGAACCTGGTCTGATACTCCACCCTGCTTAACTGGCAAAACCCATTAGTGTTGGTAACCATAGCTAACAATTTTGATTGGCTCATAAGTGTAAGGGCATTAGCAGAACGGTGTATGTTTCTAACAGCATGAAATCCCTAGTAGTAGAATGAGACCATCATGTAAAAAAACACATTTTCTACTCATGCAACATGGAAGTGTCATCGTTTTTCTGCTAAATCAGTTGTATCCATGCTGCTCTTGGCTACATTTCCATTATGGTTGCACTTCTTTTGCCCAAATTCGCGTAACGTTTCGTGAAACACTTCAACCAATGTGGCCTTTGTTAGCCAATAAGAAAGCTGTGAAGTTCCCTTGGCAATAGGCAGTGGTTTAATCGGATTAGTGAACTTCACATCTCCCACAACACATTTTTCCGTGGTTTTTGGGCACCCAGACAAGAATTGCTACTAGGTAACATTGGTGTGGGATAAAGGTTTGAGCATAAAGCACGGCTGAGCTGTCTTGCTACTATTGACTCGTGTGCATAACAAGGCAGTTCTTGTTTCATGAAAACTTGCTCATTATGATGCAAGGTGTGGTAGGCTTATAGTGAAAGCATGTAATATAATTGTTTGTCTACATGATCACACATCAGAAATGCCTATCCATTTGATACCACACATTGGAATATTTTGATAAGGAATATACGGTCTCTCCCTAAAGGCCAACATGGAATGGTAATTGTTTTAAACTCATATGCATTGTGAACAATAGCAATGGGGGACGAGGTTATGTCAGTACTGATTTATGGACAGGATACAAGACGTCACAAGCCAGCAGGGATACATAAGCTATTGATGGTGACGGAAGGAAGGAAGGGAGGGAGGTCAATAAATCACTGACCTCCACAGTATACTGAAAACGATTGTAGAACTCCACTTGGACTCCCATGTTCTCTGCCACCACGTCAAGGATCATTCTGAGGAGTAGCTCCCACATGCCGAGGAGAACTCTACGTAGAACACAGGAGAATGCGGGCAAACCCAGTTTGACAACAACCTCCTTCCTGCTGTACGTCATGTGTTTGTAATGACTATATAACAATCAGTATTACCCCATGTAGTGTCATTATTGTGTGAATGTCTGAGATAATCAATTAGTTGAAGACAAAGAATGTAATTACCTAGCCAGATTCTCCTTGACCAGAGACTCCCTGAGGATGACTAAAGTGTCGTTTAAGTACTTCATGAGGGGGGACACCGCCTGACACGAAACAATGTCACAAAACAATGGTATATGTTACAGTAAGCCTGGAAAGGCAGGTAGCCGAGCGATTAAATCTTCTGACCAGTAATTGAAGGGTTGCTAAAATAAATCCCAGGGTCAGCAAGGCAAAATATTTGTTGTTTTGTCCCCAAGCAAGGCAGTTAACTTTTATTCCTCCCAATACCATTAATTTAAATCTGTGAAGAGTCAGATTAAGGTAAAAAAAAATGGAAATGTATTGATTATCACCAGAACGGTTTAAGAAAAAAAGGAAGATAGAACGTGGTAAGATTGCTGCTACATAAATGTACTGACTCTGAGCATAATGTGCTTTGGTTATTCTTACTTCATCGTTGATTATGGAGTCAGGGGACAAGCTGATGTGCTGGAGATACCTTCTCAGTTCTGAAAACATCTAAACACAAACACACAATATCATAATTCCAATTTTAGCTAGATATCTTTTCAACGGTTTTAAGACCCAGTTTGAGTCATTTCATATCATATAATATTATGTAAATAGACTTGAGGTCCCTTGAAATGTGTTTTCTTTGAAATTCTTTAGATTAAGCTTAATTAGAGCAGAAAAGCAATGGCTTGCAAGGTTCTTATTATTGTACTCTGAAAGTGCGATTCACTGCCTTGTTTAGCTATCTGATTACAGATCATATGAGGTTATGATATTTGGTCTGCTCAGTGAAGTCAAAAGGATATTTTTTTCTTGGCTTCTATGCCGGGGGATTCTCCCTGCTACTTAATTAAATCTGTTGGTTAAATGTCAGACTTGAATGTAATGAACAGTTCTACTGTCCGTCTTCTTTTTGTTATATCATTATCATTATAATTTAAATGTAAGCATATAAGTCTTTGTACCGTACCGATAAATTATATTGAGTATTGTGTAACGTGCTATTGTTTTGTGTGGTTCGTAACAGTAATAATTACTGAACCAACAGATTAGTCACAAAATGGGAAATTCTAGGCTACTTCAACAAGCTTCATTAAACATTTAAAGGTATTTCAAAGCTAGCAACTATTTGAACCAAGGTCTGTATTACATGTAACCATGTGTCATTAAGTCTATATTGACGCGTGTGAGGATGATGAGGGTCTTATACTTCTGACATTTTGTGCAGTTTATTTAATTGACCTTGAAAATTTGCTCATGAAGATATTTTACATGTATTAAATGGTGAAGTCAAAAATAGATTTCGACATTGCAGGGACAAGTCTTTTGTAAGACTGGGAAAACAGTTCATTGAGACAGAGGAATGACCTTGTCTGTAAGGTAGGTGATGAGGCGCTTTGCCTCCATCTGCAGGTCAACATCCACGTTGTAGAGCTGTCCATTCAGAGCCTTGTTGACCTGCTCCTTTCCCTCCGCCCCACAAGACTCCTCCATGGCGTGCTCCACACCTTGCCAGTCCAGGTCTCGGGGCAGGCAGCCCAGGAAAACACGCACATGCTCAGTGTTGTTCAACGCGATGCACAACTAACTCAAACCCAAGGATGTGCAGCGGAAAAGGGAAGAGGACAAAGCCAGAAGAAAGGTAGAAAAGCATTGAACAAAGGAAGACAAAGAGGCAAGGCTAAAAAGGCAGGTTGGGAATTGGGGGAGGGAGTAAATGATTGACAATGACAAGAGGCATGATAGTAAGTAGATCAAACATTTAGTGGTGTGTATCCAGCTGAGGTATTTGTGTTTTCTGGGAAAGAACACTCGCTGACATTTACTTTCCACATCTTCTTGAAACCCCCTCTGCTCCCCCACATTAATTCTGACTTTCCCACAGGTGTTACCTGCACTGTCAGCGTCTTGATGTCTCGCCCAGGCAGGATCCTCTCAATCTTGCGCTTCATAATTTCTGAGTACAACACGGCCTCACTGCAGAAATTCTGCAACACACACAACAGCCCAATCACTGTCATTATTAACAGTGAAACCCTCAATTTCCCTTTTTGGTTGTTTGTGATTGTGGCTTGCCACCAGTAGAGCATTTCAGCCTGTCTCTGAATGTGAGTTTGTGCATTTGTGTGTGTGTCTGCACAGAGTCCATCTGTAGATATTTCCATACTACTGTATCAGAATGTAATAGTATGTTAGAGGTCTTCATCGAATCCCAAATTGTATATACGAGCTAAACTGTTTCTGTGATATTTTGTATCTGACACAATATCAGTCAGTTTCTTTGTAAAATTGATACCCGTTCTGAAATATCCAAAGATGAGGGATAATCCGAACTAAATCGTGTCAGATATCTATCAGAATTATTATTTTTTAATCTGAAAGACACAAAATGTTTCATATCCATGAAAGCCTGCAAAATTGTTTTAACTTGTCTGCCAGTGAACTCTGGTTTCACATTAATTTTATTTTATAGCTTGACCAGTCCGATACTTTTACAGCTTAGTATTTTCATAAAGTCATAAACAACTTAAAGTGAAAAGACATGCACTCTCTTCTGCTAATTTGTGATCTTTCATTTATTTGTGGAATATACTATTGCTTGGGTGCAAACTACCAGGCATGTGCACATATAGGTTTAAGAAAGTGCATGTGGGGTGTCCTCTAGAGCTACTGTGCATCTGAAAGTATTTTTTCCTCACCTCACACGCAGATAGTCATTTTGTTTTTATATTAATTGTGATTGATCTTTCCAGTTACTTTACAACAGTTCTAAAGTCTAACCACTTCACATCGTAATGAAAAAGCTTATGATTGCATATCTCCAGTGACATTGTTATAAAATACACTATCTGAACACATCACTTTTCTATAAATATCTGTCCTGGGCATTGCTGTGGAGAAAGAGTGAACTAGCAACATTGTTTCAACTAATTTCTGCAGGCAAGGATATAGGGTTAGGTAGTGAATATGTTTGAAGACATACTGAGAAGACAAATTAATGCTGAAATAAACCGCCCTGCGAAGCACATGTGAACTATAGGATATTTAATATACATATCCTATTCTCATCTCATAATATAATTTTGGATAGAATCAGTCTTTCACATTATCACATTTATCCAAGATTCGTGTCCACCATACATTGCCTGACTTGGGTTCCGACGGTCATCTACATAATGTTGTATCCGACCCAGTCAGATATCGGTTCACAGATAATTGGACTTGGATATATCCAGACTCTAGTTTGGGTAGTTTGTCCAAACTCTAGTTTATAAAGACTCAAGTTTGTTTAGTACATGTAAAAGCATGACATTGTACACTGATCCACCATAACATTATGACCAACTGCCTGATATTGTGTAGGTCCCCCTTTGACCACCAAAACAGCCCTGACCCGTCGAGGCATGGACTCCAATAGACCTCTGAAGGTGTGCTATGGTATCTGGCACCAAAACGTTAGCAGCAGATCCTTTAAGTCCTGTAAGTTGCTAGGTGGGGTCTCCATGGATCGGACCTGTTTGTCCAGCACATCCAAATTCCCACAGCTCAATTGGATTGAGATCTGGGGAATTTGGAGGCGAAGTCAACACCTTAAAACTTGTCATCGTGTTCCTCAAACCTTTCTGGAACCATTTTTGCTTTGTGGCAGGGCGTATTATCCTGCTGAAAGAGGCCAAGGCCATCAGGGTATACCGGTGCCATGAAAGGGTGCACATGGTCTGCAACAATGCCCAGGTAGGTGGTACGGGTCAAAGTAACATCCACATGAATGGCAGGACCCAAGATTTTCCACCAGACATTGCCCAAAGCATCACACTGCCTCCACCAGCTTGCATTCTTCCCATAGTGCATCCTTGGTTCCATGTGTTCTCCAGGTAGGTGACACAACCACATGATGTTTTACATGATGTAAAAGAAACCGTGATTCATCAGACCAGGTCACCTTCCATTGCTCCGTGGTCCAGTTCTGATGCTCATGTGCCCATTTCAGCAGTGGACAGTGGTTAGCATGGGCACCCTGACTGGTCTACAGCTATGCAGCCCCATAGGCAAAAAACTGCGATGCACTGTGTGTTCTGACACTTTTCTATATGTACCAGCATTCACTTTTTCACAATCAGAGCTACAGAAGCTAATCTGTTGGATCGGACCACACGAGCCAGCCATCGCACCGCATCAATGAGCCTTGGCTGCCAATGACCCAGTCACCCCTTGTCCTTCCTTGGACCACTCATGATAAGAACTGACCACTGCAGACCGGGAACACCACACAAGGGCCACAGTTTTGGAGATGCTCTGATCCAGTGGTCTAGCCATCACAATTTGGCCCTTGTCAAAGTCGCTCAGATCCATACGCTTGCCCATTTTCCCTGCTTTTACCCTATCAACTTTGAGGACAGAATGTTCACTTGCAGCCTAATATATTCCACCCACTGACAGGTGTCATGATAATAAGATCATCAGTGTTACTCTCTTCACCTGTCAGTGGTCATAATGTTACAGCTGATCAGTGTACATGTAAACGTTAGTGTATTTGTGTGTGTGTGGCAGTGGCACTCACGTCTGTCAGACGGGTGACAAAGATGAAGGCCCCGGCAGAGTCTGGCCAGGCCAGCTGATTCCAGAACTCCTGCACCTGGCTGAAACATGCCGTCACATCCACCGCCGAGGAGCTGTGTTTAGCCTGCTGTACTGGCTCAAGCTGTTCAGTAAACACACACACAACCACAAACACACGTTCTCTGACCAACTTCAAACATATAGTAATTAATGTGCTGTGTTTTTTTTAGGCTGACACACACATTCAGTACGCTAACATGACAAAAAGCCCAGAGTTAAAAATGATCAGGGTGATTCTGCTTTAAGAGCTTTTGTGGTTATACCAGTTGCAACACAATAATTATACCCAGACGTTGTTTTGTGGAAAACCTACGTCTCCTGACACTTCCGTGAAATATCTCTCACCTGGTCCATGTCTATTGCCCGGCGAATCCTGTCACAAGACTTGTCATGGACTATCTGCAGCCACTTGTGAATAGATGTTTTGAACCAGTTGTGATATCCAGTCAAAGCCAACATCTTGGCATCCCTGAGACAGTGAAACACTCATTAACCCCCTCATACCTAGAAAATCTATATGAACATACTGAAAGGGTGTTTAATATAATTTCAAAGTACCAAGCAATAATATTAATATTGGTTCTGTTAATAATATTAATATTCTAAGTTACACCATTCTACAGACTACAGTATAGACACTGTGTTGAAAGACTAACTTGAGAGGAAGGAATTCTCTGAAGCGTTTGAGGGTTTTCAGAGACATGTAGAGCTCGAACAGTGTTTCTCCCATCGTCTGGGTTAGTCTGGAGCTCTCCTGCTCCAGTGTGCCACACACCCTCTCCATGGCAACACTCACATCGTCTGCAACCTGGGGGAGCAACATGGTTAGTCGCTCCATCTCAAAGATCAAAGGGCAAGAGAGAGAATAATCACATGGCTGAACATACATGAACATTATGTTAATAAGTTTATATTATAATTATAACGTATGGATAAAGATGTCGCCAGTTCAATTAGAGAATTATTACCAGTTTCTCCAACTGTCTATATGCGATGCTGAAGAAATCAACTTTCACTGTACTGAGGGGTTTCAAAAGAAAAAGAAAGTTTCATTATATTTTATTTTACAATCTATGGAAGTTATATTCACATTACATTTAATCAATTTAGCAGACACTAGTTTTCCAGAGTGACATATAGTTAGGTCCAGAAATAATTGGACACTGACACTAGCTTTTTTATTTTGGCTGTTCACCATAATATATTCAAGTTACAGTTAGGTAATTAATATGGGCTTGAAGTGCAGTCTCTCTGCTTTATTTTGAGGGTATTCACATCCAAACTGGAAGAACGGATTTGGAATTAAAGCTCTTTAATATGTAGCCCCTCTTTTTCAAGAGAACAAAAGTAATTGGACAGTTGCCTAAAAAGCATTTTCATGGCATTTTCATTTCTTCATCAATTAAGCAGGAAAAAGGTCTGTAGTTCATTCCAGGAGTGGCTTTCGCATTTGGAATGTTGCAGTGAACTCACAACATGCATGTCAAAGGAGCTCTCAATGCATGTGAAACATCAGAGAGATAGTAGAAACATTTGGAGTGACAGTTTGGTAAAATTTTTCCATGGGAAAGAAAAACCTCTTCACAACATCCAGCCAAGCCTGTAACATCATGAACAAGACTATCTAATGTTGCAATAAACAATTTAATTACTTTCTCCCTTGACAACCGGGTATGCGCTAAGTATTTTAACCACTATACAAAACGGTGTATTTGAAACAACTTTACAGATGTGAAAGCAACCCAAGAGTTTTTAAGGCAAAGAAGTGGAATATTCTGCAATGGCCGAGTCAATCACCTGCTCTCCACCTGATCAAGAATGCATTTCACTTGCTGAAGACAAAACTTATGCCAGAAAGCCCCACAAACAAACAACTGTAGACGGCGGCAGTAAAAGCATGACATGGCATCACAAAAGAGGAAACCCAGCGTTTGGTGATGTCCATGTGTTCCAGACTTCAAGCATTCATTACCTGCAAAGGATTCTTGCGAAAGTATTAAACATGAACATTTTATTTATGATTGTATTAATTTGTCCAATTACATTTGAGCTCCTGAAATAAGGGGGCTGTGTATAAAAATTGTTTCATACACAATTTTTGATCAACCCCTTGAATTAAAGCTGAAAGTCTGCAATTAGATTGCATCTCAGTTGTCTTATTTCAAATCCATTTTGGTGGTGTAATGAGCCAAAATTGTGAAAATTGTGTCAGTGTCCAAATAATTCTGTACTTTTATTGCAGTTCTACTTAAAAGGCAGTGATGAAAGTAGATGACCATAGTATTTATTTTATTTTATGGATTTCACAGTAGCCTATGGTTTCCATCAGCCTAGTAAACATGTAATTTAACTTTTATTGCATATAACCAAGCGGTTTGGCATGAATACAAGCATGCATAATGTCCTCAATTGTCAAAGAATACATTCAGGTTCTCCACTCCCACAAAAATTCAAGTTTTCAAAAGAGTGCAACATTACTGAATGGAAAGAGACATCTATTAGAATATACTAAATGTGGAATTTCATTGAGCACCACTCAACCAACTTTATCATGAACATTTGTCTCCTACTCAGGCAAACTTTCAGCGTTATGGTCTAACCACAGTTTGAATGACATACTTCCATCGTTCAGTGGCTTCCCAGACTGTTTATTTTACAAGGGCAGAGTGGACGAGGTATCATGCAGTACCAACTCACTTTCAGCACTACCCTTGACTGGTTAGTGTTGGAATGCTGGATGCGGTGCACTTGGGGTAATGGTGTTTCTGTACCTGTAGAACAGCTTGTTGTAGATGTTCTGTCCTCTCTGTACATCTGCACACACAGCATCCACCACCTGGACCAGTCCCTTCAGCTGGTCTTCGAGAGCCTGTAGAATCCCCATGGAGTGTTCAACAGACATGCCTATCTACATGATATTTATTATAAAATCCCCACCCAGTCTTCAACAGGCAGGCCTATCTACATCTTATATGTGCAGAGTTTTCAACTGTCTGTTAAAGGCCTATCAGGCCTATCCACATGATATTACTTTACTATATTATTGCCATGGAGTCAACAGACAGCCCTGTCTACATGACATTATAAGCCTGTTTCCCAAAAAGTTGGGACGGTGCGTAGCACGTTGCCAGCAACACATTTAAAAAAAACTGGGACAATGCTTGCTTTGTAAACATTTGGGGACTGAGGAGACCTGATGTTATAATTTTGAAAGTGAAATGCATTCCCATTCTTTCTTGATATAGGATTGCAGCCGCTCAAAATTTCAGGGTCTCCTTTGTTGTATTTTTTATTTCATAATATGCCAAATGTTTTCAGTGGGTGACAGGTCTGGACTGCAGCCAGGACAGTTTTACTACAGAGCCATTCTGTTGTAATATGTGCAGAATGTGTTTTGACATTTTCTTGCTGAAATAAGCAAGGCCTTCCCAGAAAAATACATTGTCTGGATGGCAGCATAATTTGCTCCAAAATCTGTATATATTGTTCAGCATTAATGGTGACTTCACAGACGTGCAAGTCACCCTTGCCCTTTGCAATTTTATGTTGAGAAATGTTATTCTCACACTATTGCACTATTTGCCTGCGCAGTCCTTCACAGAGTGGTATACCTCTCTCCATCGTTACTTGACTACATTACACAACCAGTCTCGTGTTGCCCCCTTCCCAGCTTTTTTGAAACTTGTTGCTGGAATGAAATTCAAAGTTGGCACATATTTTCCAAAAAACGTTTGATATGTAGTCTTTGTACTGTTTTCTATTGAATATAGGGTTTAAATAACTTGTACATCATTGCATTCTGTTTTCTTAACATGTTTTGCGAAAGGGGTTGTGCTTTGCGTGCACACTCCAATCATTATTGGAGTGTCAACTTACCCCTTCATCTGGTTTGAACTGTGAAATTGTGCTTTCATACCACTCTGCGGTACCTTTCTGTAGAAACCAAAGATTGATTTTGTATGAGTGACTGGTCAGTCAATCACGCGACAGTCTTTCCTCTTATTTTAATGATTTACCTTGACAACCGTGGCAATTTCCAAATGTAGTTCATTTCGAAGGGGGCAGACAGTCTTGAAAGCTGGCATGGTCTGCATGTGGCCTACACCCCTGAGTCACCGTCACAAAGAGAAAAATTGAAATAAACCACAGCCACCCATTATGAGTAAAGACAAGAGTCACAATACAAGGTGCTTTATATCAAAACTACACTATATTTGGATGCAAATGTCCCATGTGGTTGCTGGAACAGATGACTAACTGGTTAAACCTATTATGTACTTCAATTTTTTTCAGTTCCACAAAACTATCCTTTCAATATGTTATGTAGAAACACCAGAAATTGAATTTTTAAAGCCTATTGTATTGGGGACTATTCACTCAATAGTTTCACTAAAATGAGCAATTCCATCTGCGTTTTTCTGGGCCAGGGATAACACATGATATAAATAGAGAGACAGGCTATAAATACTTTAACTATTAACATTTCTGGATGAATCTTGGACTTAATTGTCGCTCACAGTTCCATGTTAAGGTTAATTTCCCTGATTTCACAAGGGAATGTTTGGCTTTTAAGATGAAATCATCAACTTAATAAATGTTTGTCACATGAGTGCTCCTTATTACTCAAAGGTAACATTTGGTTAAAAAAGAATACAAGCCATATGAAATCTATGTAGGAGTGCCAACCACTCTGCAGCATTTTAAATCTTATTGGAAACAGCCCAGCAGAGTAACAGTTTTTCCACCCTTGTCAAAAGTACATAAGCACAGATCCCTGTAAATCTGCTCAGAGAAAAGCAGCAGCCACATGAGCCTCAAGAAACAGAACTGCTTTTATTGGCATGCAGTAGACACAGCCATTCAATCTGAAATTACTCTGTGACTAGGACCAATCCAGTTAATGGCTTAGTCAGCGAGACCTCCAGTTGGGGTTCTTTGTCTGGTTCTATTCCAGAGTGCTAGTGTTTTGGCTGGTATGGCATCACGGGTGAGTGTGTGATGCAGTGATTTGGTGAACAAGAGACTTGGGTGGAAGTTTACCTTAGCATGAGCTCGCAGCGTGTAACTGCAGTTCGATTGGTGCATGGGAACACCTGCCGCATGCTCTTCATCAGACACAGACAGTGCTCTGTGTATAGCCTAAAGCTGTCTGACAGCTGCCGCTCCTGAACACAGGAAGTACATCACATGACGTATCCTCACAATGATTGATCATACCAGTCACATCACATTTCGATTCTGTCCAGTCAATCAGCAGCTGTTTCTAGAAAAACTACAGAACCTAAACAAACACGTTTTGATTCAACAATGGACCCCCAGGTTGTAAAGTATGATGGATGTTGAATGGTGATGTAATGAGGTGTCTCCATTTCAGATGAAAGGTTCTGTGAGCCCAGAGGGAGCTGGGATGAGACAATAGGCCTACCAAGTCACCCCGCACAGCTTGGGGGTCCCACTCTGCATCAATGGTCCTCAGAAGCCGTAGCAGAAGGGTGTAGCACATTCTCTGAATCCGGTGGTGACTGCTGTAACACTGCCAGCGACTGCACACGGGAGCATTATATACTAACATACAACTGTACATTATCTTACCATTACTGATCTTAGACCAAAAAGTTAAGGAAAGGTGCAACACCATTCACAATTAAAACCGCTGAACATCTTTGACACATTTCTCTCCAGCTGGGCATAGCTTTATTATTTGAATTGTGACTAGTATTACACCTTCAGCGCATGATGTAAATTCAAGTGCTACTACAATAGATACTTACATGATGGCTTGCTGCAGGGGTGATAGGTCAATTTGCACAGCATGATGGGACAGCACTGTCCATGCTGGAGGACTCACCTGCCCATTCCAGTTATAAGGTTCTTTCTGGAGGGAAAACAATATTACTGTTATAATTATTTTACTCATGGGAGGACACAAACCTGTTGTAGTTATGAGTGTTACAAACGGTGATAAAATTGTATATTGTATATGTTTATGTTGTGCATGTGGGAAATAAGACAACTGTAAGCTGCCACCTAATTATTTTTATACAGTATGTAAACCATCAATAGCTATTTTTCAAATTTTGCTGTCTAACAGAATTTTACCTGAATCTGAGCATGTTCATACTCCAGAATCTGACTCAGCATCTTCTTGTGTATAACTTCTTTTGATTCCCTTTTACTCAGGGTTGTGTCTCTCTGTAGAATAAAATCAAATGATCCATTGACTTGGGTAAACCACACATGTAAAACTAATTTGAAAGGGATAGACCTAAAATCATATTCTATGTGGAATTCCTATTAACTGGTGTTTTTTCTGAAAGCCCATGGTCTCTTATTTCAAGATAACCCATTTTTACTTTTTGTCCAGCTCAGAGGTAGCATCACTAGCTTAATCCAATTTCATTAAGTGAAACCGTCCTATTCGATAAGCAAAAACTGCATTGCATGAGAAAAGTAACTTAAAAACTCTTCTGAGACAGCAGCAAGTTTGAATTTAAATGCATCCTGCCAAAGTAGCCGCTGGAATCTGCTGGAGCGATTTTCCCTAGCCCCACTACTTTCCCAAACCACACCATCTTTTGCTCAGTGATGTCATCAGGAGAAAGAAAAAAGTTACCAAGGCAATTTTCTTTTTCAACCTGATAATGACCATTTTCTATAATCATGCAGTAATGAGCAAAATATCTAAATTGTTCATTAGCAACTAAATTGATGGCATATTCCAATACCTAAATCATAATAAATAAATCACATTGTTAGATCAGAGTTTTGATAGTGCCACAGACATGTCCTTATAGGACTGCATTTCTTTATTTGGGTATCGACAACCTTTTTGGAGAATACCGTTCCAGGGAGAAGGTAAAGTACAAGATAAATGGTTTAAACTGTCACAATTAAGCAATCTAGATTTCAGCAAATTGTGGATTATTGCCATAAAGTAAAATTACACTGAGGGTATTAGCTGAGGAACGCAATCATGACAGGAGTATGTTATCAACATTTTACACTGTATCATTATGGCTCACCTTACCCAAGTGATCCTTTAGAGACAATATTTTGTAAGTACAGTACTAGTTGTCTTGTTATGTAATAATGAATGATATGCTGTATATTTGATAGCTTTGTTAGACTGTTAGTTAGCTAAATAGTTAGCTAACTGCTATTTGTGTGTAACATGATGCTTTTTCTTGTTAGAATTGCAGTGTCATTTTAAGTATGTGAATACAAGATAGGTAATATATTTCCAGTGGGGCAGGATATGGCCTCATTAGATTTCAAATTAATGAACTAGTTTAATGCAATTTGTGTGACGAGATGCATTTGCATTGTTGCAATTGAAGCATTATTTTTATTCATCTGATAATATTGCACAAGAAAGTCAATATATTTATATTATGCTATATTCCACTTGGAGCATGAAATAGACCTGGATTGAGGCAATACATTTTTGCTAAACTGTATGAAGTAAATAATGATAACTCCATGCTAGGCAAAAAGTAAATAATGGCTAATGAAATGTGACACCCTGGCCCTCAGACACAACATGTTAGGAGAATTTCATCCAAATATTATTTTAGGTCAAACCATTGAAAGAATACTAGAAAGACTGTACTAATTACCTTGGTAGTGAAGAGCCTCAGAATCAGGTGACATTCCCCCTGGACCTTAGAGGCACTGGACCGGGGCTCAAGCTTAAACCACTTGTCATAACCCATCACAGGAATCTCCTAAAGCAGAGGAGTAGACAGGCTAGGTGTTAAGTAAGGAAAATTTTTGTTCATATTCATTAAACAAATGCTTTGCTAAGTATGTTGACTGAGAAAATACATTCTAATTTTCTGGGGAAAGTGTGCTATGGTCAAAAAGGAGGATCCGAGTGGATTTCATTAGAAGCGTGCTGCACCTCTCTCCATTATCACAGTATACTTCACTGTAAAAACAACAAACAGTGTTATAGTCTAACGCGGAAACGTCACATAGATTTTTTACCATTGGGTGTTCCACCTCTCTGATAGACAATAAGGTAGGACATTCATTTGAATAAAATAAATATAGTTGTTAACAAGCTATTTGATACTTATGTGAAAATAGCTATAATCTGCATCAAGCAGGATCTAATAATAATATCACAAACAGCAGGCATGAAGTGAACTCACAGTAATATAAAGGTGGAAATCCATTGCAGTTAAACTGCTATGTGCATTTACAATGATATAGAAATGAAGTCATTACTTCAAACAATAATCCCTGATTTATTCTCTGCGGATGTACATCATCGCAATAAAACCAAAAAACTAAATTGTTGGTAAAAAAAGAGAAAATAAAAAGAATATATGTCATTTTGTCTACTGCACCCTTTTAGACACTTACATTCAATGGAATGTTAATGCAGCCCAGGAAGTCGTCAACATTGTCCTCAGAAGATCCTGATGAAGTCCCATTGGACCGCACTGATTTGGCAATCTGCTTAAAATACCTGGTGAAATAAGGTGGTGGTAAAGACTTGATGAGATGAAATGTAAATCCATCTCAATCACCTGACAGCAGGGCTGGTCCACCACATAGGCAGAACATACGACTACCTGATAAATTGCACAAAATGTGTTATTTTCGGTTCTTGCTGTGGCAAAATGTGTAGGCAACCAAATCGAAAATCTTTGCACCGGCACTGCATGGAAATCTAATTTCATGTTAAATAACATTTTCATCTATGGCCATATTCATCAAGATTATACTTTATTCTGTTTTACCTGCCCATGCCTCTGAGTCCACTGACTTCATTTAGTTTTTTGCAGGCCTCAGCAACAGAGACATCATCGTCATGGTCCCTGAGAAGAATAACAAATGTCGGTACATAAAGAGCTGAATTATTTTGGCTTGCAGTAAAGCCAACGATCATTTGGATTGACCGTGGAATGGGACAAAATGTGTTTAACCTTACCATATGTCCAAGTGCAGTAGATCACTCTGGACATCGTCAATTTCACTATTTAAAAAGAAATGATCAATTTCATAAAATATTGCTCTCATAAGGTAGTGACATATCCAAACTTCCAGCATTCTGCAAACATATTTATCACTCAACTGTATCAGAACTACTTACAAAGTAAAGTGCTCATTCCAGACTGGGTTGAGGGTCTCAGGCTTGACTTCAGTCACTTGAATGCATGTGGCTGCTAGAACCTCTTTGGTACTGGACCTCTTCTCCAGCTTCTCCTTCTTCTTCCTAAAGCTGAACTTCCTCTCTTTCTTCTCCTCGGTCTCTCGAGGGCTCTGGCCCAGGAGGATTCCCAGCATGCAATATGGGTCGCTGTATCCTACCAAGCACAGATGCGTACATTGCAGAGTCATGATAAACCAGGTTTGGGTAAACTAACATCCAAAGTATGTAAATATTAAGGACCTATACATCTTTAAATAACTGTCATTTCTGGCCAGCTATTTTATTTTGACAAACTAATCGTACATAGAAAACGATATGGTCACCCCTCCATTCAATTTGAAAATCCAATGTGGCCCTTAAACCGAAGAGTTTCCAACTCCTTGGTGAAACTCATAAGAAACTCTGAGACGGATGAATGATGCAAAGGTGTTCTGTGTAAGGAAGAGTGAACAATGAGGTAATAACTGATTTGTTGACCTTGTGGCAATGCAGAAAATGATTCTGGGTTGAGATCTAGTGCCAGGAGAAGGGAATTTCATGGGAAATTGTGAAACATTATCAAGTCTTCTTCTTTGAAGCTGTGGCAAAAATGTTTTTCACAGCCTTTATCCCTGACCCAAAGCATGTTGGAATGTCATTTCCACTCCGGTGTGGACAATGCTTTCAATATACTTCGTATGTATCCTTTATTTACTCAAAGGTCTATTTAGTCAGTTACCTGATGTTCATCTGTTGATTTTATAATCATACTGGAATTAAATATGAATTTGCATTCATGTAAAATGGGGAGTTATAGGCAATGACATTTCATAAAATACATAATCTAAAAAAAACATATACATTTAGCTTCCCTTTAATAGAAGTACATGGCAAACACCCCTCACCATTCGCATCCTTTGCCATTAGATTTTTCCCTTTCATGACAGAAACTCTCAGGGTGAAACTTGCTCTCTGCAAAACAAATTGCACAAAAACAGTATTACATAAACAAAGAGTCAGGCATTAGTGAGATCTGACTGAACTAATCCATAAGCATGCTTCATTTAAAAAAATGGGCAGTGAACATAGCACAGAGTGTTATAGTAGCTGTAGTTTCTTTATATTACAAATCTTTTACTCGTCAAATGCACTTTCACAGCGGTAAACAACACACCAGCATTCACTCCAGAGTGAGACCTGACTCTCTCAGGAGAGAATAATCAATGGGAGTTTTCTTTGTCAGGTGCATAATGCAAGGGCTTTCTGTGTCACTAAGTTGGAAAGACACTGCTGTGCCAGCAAGAAGGAGAAATCCCTGTATGAAGGAACATCTAAATGGCAAAATATTTTTCTCTCAGCCTAGAACCTTTTATGGAGTCTAGCAGAGGAGCCCTGCATCTCTTTCAAACTGACATTTGAAAGGTCACTGGTAGTCAAGTAAGACTGAGAGCATCATATGATGTAGGATTATATCTCCTGGGCCGAGTTAGCCCTACTATCGATACATTCCATCAGCAAGCCTCTCAAGGAGCATAGGTCTACTTTTCATTCTTTATCATTTAAGAAGTGTAATTGAATATGCTATTAAAATATGCATTAAAGAAAATATCATTCTATTAGGCAGACTGAAATATTATCTCATGATAAGTCACTGGTGTTTTTTCACAGTCTATGTGGTGTGTGTCTGGGGTGAAAAACCAAGTAAGGGACAAGAGGAGACGTGACAGAAACTGACAAAATGTAAGAACGCAATGCACCTTGGATTCTTGTACTCTCTGCAGAATGATGTCATGTTCTTCCTGCCCCATATCAAATACCTGGGAGAGGAGGAGAGAGGGGAGGCAACAGTAAAAAAGGCCACTCGCAAATAATGAAGCTGCCAATTTTAACTTGCAATTCATCCAGCTGAACGGATTTACCATTTGTCTATGTTAACATATTTTAAATCCTGACATCCACCCCTGGTGATTTGCATAAAGTTGAATAATCTTTTCACCACTTCTCAGTAGAAATATTCAGATTTTTACCAGTTGACCCATCAATTGACCAGTTGTATGACATACAAATATATCCAATTGGGGTGAAAAGCAACATTACATATTCCCAATATTTGTATATTGGGAACCAAAGGCTACCAAAATCAAGGCTACCAAAATCTTTCTCTTATTAGGCATGTGTGTTTGTATGCTTGATTAAGGCACAATTGACTAGAGACATGGACAAACTATTAGGTGTATCAAAAGAAACTGTTTGGTATATGAAGAAGATGAGGAATAATAATAATAAAATGACAAAGAATATAAGCAAGAAGAGCAACGTGGCACTGGTTAGCACAGCAATGGCAAATGCCATGTTAGACCAAGGAAGACTTCTACAGTGTAATACCAAAGAAAAATCACCATCATTAAGAAAATGATGGCAAGAAGAAAATGTGGCAAAAAAAAGGAACTGGCATACCAAGGTATGTTAGAAAAAAGAAGGCAGGGGCATACTGTTAAAGCAACCAAGTAAATTAAGTTTTTAGGGCCAAAACAACAAAACATGTCCCATGTCACTGTCCAAATACTTGGATTGCACTGCATGTGAAACGATGCTTGACATATAGTACTGTATGTTTTATTATGTTTTAAAGATTCCTCTGTCCAAATGACCAGATATAAGATTGGTACTGTGCCCGACCAATTCCTACCAAAAGTAGAGTCTATTATGAACTTTGCCAAAGAATTACACTCAAAACACCTTACCTAACTCTCTGGTCTGATGTAGTTTTGCTGAAACGGTTTTAAATGAAAAAAAAAAACACCAGACATGCATGTCTCTATAAAAATGTTACTACTGTAAATCGCTCTGGAGATGAGTGTGAGAAAGTTTGTATGTACTATACTGTATATTTGGTCTCTACTGTGTTTGGCCAGGCCACTTTAGTGAAGGAACAGAGGTCATGTACCTTCAGTAGGTAACTGAAGATGTCTCCTTCACTGGTGACATAGTCTGGCGAGGGAACGCCCACCCTGTTGACCACTGTGTACACAGCCTCTTCATACAGAAGGTCCAACTGAAAGAAAACAGGCCCAGGTAAATGCCTCAACTGCAGCCCTAGGAACTCTTGTCCACGTTCACCGGAAAAGTAGAGCTGGTACATGTTGCTGTTAATGGAATGATGTGACTTTACTGTAGGTAGCAATGGAAACGATTTTAAAAACGGTGTATCTAGCTACAACCGTGTGTATATAGAGGCAAACTGGGTACAAAAGTTGTAGCTGGGGAGCTAGACCGCACATAAGAAAAAAGACCACTGATAAGTAAAATATGCAGTAATTAATGGAGCTGAGTCTTCTACCCTTGGGATTCCAGCCTACCTCTCTTCTGCTGCACCTCTCTGGGACAAACAGCTGGTCTACGTGTTCTGGCGGTGGTGGTGGTGGGACTGTGCCACTCTCTCTTTTGCACTGCGGAGACAGATAACATCAGAGTCACACTACCCCCAAGGAGCTCCATCATCATGACTGCTTCAATAAGGCTTGGAAAGGGCTTGTGAGGTTGAGTCTCAGAGAGCTTTTATCGACGAACAAACCCTTTCACTTTCAATCGTGGTGCACAATAACTCAGGCGATGACTGCACCATTGATTTTCTTTTTATTCTCCTTTCACCACTTTATTACCAGAAGAGCATAAAAATCAAGTGCTATCAGATCAACATGTTGATAGGGCCTCTTCAGCCCCTGGTTTGTATAAAGCATCGCCTTGAGACAGCCTGCCATGTTCCAAACGGACCTGAAGTGTCCTTCTCAACCTTGTCCGTCTGTTCCCACACGTCATAACCTACTAGAAGGCATAGTGGGGAAGAACGTGCTCAGAATGTGCACACTACCCAAGACCTTTTGGCTAGTGTCTCCACTTAACACTCACCAAGAGATTTTTTTTCAAGGGTTTTCCTGGTTGAATAAATTGAAGGAGAGTTTACCTCTGCCTGTGCAGCCCGCAGCAGTTTCTCTTGTTTCTGGAGGATGCCATTCATACGGTCAAAGAACTCTCCATTCCCTTCAGACAGCCTGTGAAACATACAGAAGAAAAACACTGTCAAGTTAATTCCCAGTCTGTACAGATAGAAGCGAAGCTGTCTAAAAGGGTCTATATAGAGAAATTATTTCTTATACGACAGTGAAGAAAACATGTGCTTCTATAACGTAGTCTGAGTAAATGTATGTTAGCATTATTAGGCCTGTTTTCCATTGGGAAAGATTGAAGGACACCTAATGCTGAGCTGTCAATCACAATCAGCAACAGTCAATCCTGAAAAACATGTTTTGTGTGTCCGGGGAATTTTCAGTAGCCTAAAACCTGTGTAAACAAGCAGCAGATAGGTGAGAAAACAGGATATTTAATAGGTGCATCAATCAATTAAAAGCATCTAATTACACAATGCTTGAGAGTAATTTGATTCCCATTGAGAAATATAAGAATACGATGCTAAACAAACACTCAAAGCCACCCTACAGTGTCTGCAATAAGAGTATTAATCTAGTAGAGAAGAGGCGATATCCAGGGAAGATACAAGACATTTGCCGCTCTCTGAGCGGGTGAACTCCTAGACTCCTGCCACTTGCTAATTTCATAGCCCCAGTCGCCATGGTGATGGAGGCATATTCGTGGCAGAGGGATTCACTGGCACAGCTGAATACCTTGGGAATAACCCCCTCTATCGCCCTCCCCTCCCCCCTTTACCTGCCCTTCCTCCCTCCCTTGAATAGAGGAGTGTTCCGGTATGAGTCGTGTGGCTGAGCACCAGGAGCAAACAAAGCAGACCCGACACCTCTTTGTACCCCGCCAGACCCGCCCCCCACCTGCCAGTCTCCCAGCCCAGACCTCCTGTTTCATTATACAGATAAAGGACAGAGGGGCTGTCCACATGGCCCATCTCAGTCACGTCCTTTATTAATGCTGCCTGTCACATCACAGCGGGCCTGTGGCAGCCTGGTGGCAGTCGACACAGTGCCCAATGATCCCACTATGCAGTGCCTCCCCCCATCTGAGTCAGTGTCTCCAGGAAGCAGGAGGTAGAGGATGGCAACACCCCAGAGCAACTGATGGAGACTAATGGGGCCCACGCTGGGAGGGCTGGTTAGGTCTCTCCAAAGGCGTCTGTAATGCAATGGTGACTGGTTTATTTGTGTCCAGGGTACGTTTATTAAGGGTTGAGGATTAGAGGAATTATGATTTCTGTCTTGTCTTCATAAACGAAGCTTGACAGGACAGTGCAAACTGAAAATATACAATGGGTCCAGAAAGTATTGATGCTTATTTAATATGAATGAAAATGAGTGTATCAAATAAATCATAAAAAATACTGAGCTATAGTATACAGTCTCCTCCAAAAGTATTGGAACGGTGAGGCAAATTGCTGTTTTTGTTGTTCACTGAAGACATTTGGGTTCAAGATCAAAAGATGAGTATGAGACCTAAGCTGTTTAACACACCTATATGTGAATACCAGGAAATGAGAGCTGAAATTCTGAACTCTTGTCCCAAATGTCTTCAGTGAACAACAAAAACGAAGGAATTTTTCTTACCATTCCAATACTTTTGGAGGGGATTGTATTGTGTGCAACACCAAAACACATCATATTATGTCATGCTAAAACAATGGCTCAGAGGAATTGACTTTACTGAAAAGGGCAATGGTCAAAATGATGGGACACATTTGTTTTTCACCTTTATATACTGATGTGAATAATTACATTTTGTATTTTTTCCAACATGATTTATTAGTTGGAGAACACAGTGTGAAGAGTCTTCCTTTATTCCTTTAACCATTCCTTTATTCAGAATACATCAAGAATATTGAACTAATCTGTCCATCTTCAAATCAAACCACAGGTATCGAATGTTTCAAATCTAGAAACGGAGGCAGCAATTGCAAAATGATCATTTTGTTTCCAATTATCAATTCAGTGTTTTTTTTATGTGTGCTTGGTGTCTGTCATGTTAGAATATAAACTTGCTACCGACTGGCACAAAACGTGTTCCCAGTTAAGGAGAAGGAAACGCTGGCTGTTGCTTACCTGGCAAACCTGACAGGTTAAAATGAAAGCACCAAAACAAATCTGCGCTTCACTAGGAAACAAGGTGAGAAGATGCCAACAGAGCAAGATTTATAAGCAAGAAACCAATCTGTTTCAACTTTCTTTAAGTAAAGAATTGAGTTGATGCTGACAGGAGAGACAGATTATAGAGTCGGAAACAAAACAAATCTGTGCAGCAACTTTTTGTATGACCGAGGTATGAGGATGCTGACAGCAGAGAGACTCAGAAGTCAGAAACAAAGTGTCAGTCTTTTGTCTATTTTCACCTTAAATTAAACAGGTATATATATTTTAAGAGTGGATGTAGGGCAGACGAGCAGTTAAATAATGCTGTGTGAGTGGCAAGCTGAAATTAGCAAGCTAACCACATAGCTACCTTTCTGTCATTCATTTTAAAGCTATATATTATTTATATTTATTCTATTGGAATAAAATATATCTGAAATGTGAATGAGCAGATACAATATAAGAATGCAATGGATTCACCAGTTTATTATAATTAACTACATGTATTGAACAACACTTAGATGAATTGCATTTATTTGGGTAAAATCTATTTGAAACATAATAATTTGTTGGATAGTAAAGCAATGACAAACAGTTATTTTAGTTTTCTGTCACAGTTTACCATGATGTGTAAAAACTAATAAACAAAATGTGTGATGAGGACAATTATATTTCTTAATTTGTTTTCTTAGTAAGCTACTTGTGCACACTGTAGGGATGATCTGTGTTGAGCAAGGGCAGTGTGTGCAGATGGGTTTCAAGTGACCCTTCAATACATAGCTGATCTAGCGCCGTTTCTAGCTATCAGTGTGCTTTTTTGGTAAGAATTCAGTTTTTGTTTTAGGAGTGGGGGAATTGATGGAGCATGAGAGGTCCACTTACAAGTTTTCCCTCCATAACTATACTTGAACTGGAAGTCACAACAAGTTTTGGGGGAAAATGAAGCACATCATCATAAACATTAAACTACCCCCTTATGCAAGAATGCTTGTGGATGTGCACTGCTGTAGTCCAAGCTTGGTGGCTACCACTCATTGGTAATAGGGATGAAAAGATAATAGCTTTTGATAGTACGATTACGGTCTGAGGAATGTCAATGTCAGTGTCAACTTAATTTATAAAGCACATTTAAAACAACTGTCTGTGACGTTCTGTTCTGTTTTCTGGTTTGCTTTTGAATGTAGCCCCGTTGCATTTGGTTTTTGTTTGTGTTCCTATCCGCACCATGTATCTGTCCTTGTTGTTTGCACCTGTATCTTGTTGAGCCTCGTTAACTCCCTATTTAGTTCACCCTCTTCTGTTAGCCCTTTGGTGAGTCATTGTCTAGGTTGATGTCTTTGTTGATGTCAAGTGTTTGCTTGCCTGCCTGCCACCTTTTTCCATGCCGTCTCTGCTGCCAACCTGTGTTTTTGCCTGTATGCTACATTGTTGACCAAAGTGCTGTACAAGACAAAATATAAAAGTATTAAAAAAATATGAAATTAACAGGTAAAAAATTACATAGATACCCGTAAGTCACAGACATTTAATGCCAACTCAGCTAGGATTAAAGGCCAGAGTAAAAAGTACATCTTTAGCAATGACTTAAAAGTGTGTATAGTCTGGGCATTTCAAATACGCAGTGGTGGGCTATTCCAGAGGATGGGACCTCCCACCGCAAAAGATTGATCCCCTCTAGTTTTTAGCCTGGCTTTTGGGACAACTAGAATTAACTGGTTAGCTGACCTCAGTGCTAGAGTTGGAGAGTGACGATGTAAACAATCAGACAAAGGGGCCAATCCACTTAAAACATTAAAGACAAGCATTAAAATTTAAAAATCAATGATGAAACGTACAGGAAGCCAATAAATGGTTTTATGTGCTCCCGTTTTCTTATACCGGTTAAAAGTCGAGCGGCAGCATTTTGTATTAACTGGAGCAGATTTAGGGCCTTCTGATCTACCCCCAGGTACGACAGTAATCCTGCCGAGACGTAACAACTGCATGGATAACATTCTCAAAATCCCTCAGAGGAAGATAGACCTTAACCTTTGCCAAAATTCTTAGCTGAAAGAAGCAATACTTCACTACACGAGCTATTAAAGATAAAACCAATATTCCTAACAGTCTACTATAAGCGGCTAGAGGGCCTAGGGTACCAAGTGGATCACCCAACAAGTTACCTCGTCCTCAAATAAGAATCTCTGTCTTACCTTAATTTAATGTAAGAATGTTTAGCGCCAACCAGATTTTGATGTCCTTTAAGCAGTCTAAGATAGGCTGTATAGAATCATTAGATTTTGTTTTTAATCGGCATGTAAATTTGTACATCATTGACAAAGCAATTAAAGGAGATAGTGTTTTTTGAAAATAGACCCCAAGGTAATATATAGTGAAAAAAGGATGGGGCCTAAAATGGAGCCTTGGGGGACCCCACTAGTGAGAGGTGCCATGGTAGATGAAAATTCGGCTAGGTGGACAGAAAAACTCCAATCAGTCATGTATGACTCAAACCATTTCAGGACATTTCCTGTGATGCCAATGGACCAATCCTATGATCCACCATGTCAAAGGCTGCAGACAGGTCCAGAAGCACCAAAATTGCAGTGCTATCTGAATGAACGGTTTCAAGGAGTTCATTAAAAACTCTTAAGAGTGCTGTTTTAGTACTCTCACATGCCTTGAAGCCCTACTGCAACGTTTTCATGATTATTATTCGTTAATTTGTGTCACTACACTAGGGATGTAGTCTACTGTATGAAATCTTCATTCTATAATTAGAGGTTTTATTGTACAACATTTCTCTGATGGCTTTTGTTTTTAACAGTTGCTTCCATTCGAAACAGAAATCATACAGTTGTGAATAGATACATTGCAAAATGAATGATAACAAACAAAAAGCCTCTTTGGAATGAAATATAAGCAACCTCTGTAAACATTCATGTCACTATTTCAAAACATAACAAAAGCTGCAGGACTCTAGCTCAACAAGCCCATATAATTTTTTTTTTTTAGCATTTAGAATTTGTGTATTTTGTAACACTGTTGTCTAATTCCCTACACTCTGAATGTTTCATTAGGTACTTGCCACTGAAGTAATTATTCTTGTAACCAAGTTATTACTTGTATTTTCTTTACTTGGGCGTGTTAAGATGGTTGGTGATCTTGAAGATGTACTAGTTTGAAGAACCTTAGCTGTGACTTTTTTGCATGTAAGTTTTGCATATAGGATACTCATCGTCTAGAATAACCCCATTCTTTAAGTAATCTAAATGCTCCCAAAATGGCGACTTCAGGTGTTTTTTTTAGGTGACTTACAGCACAACAGTGGTTGGTCCCTCTGCCATTGTTTTGCCAATTTTGCAAATGTAGGTAGCACCCCTCAAACACAAATGTTGATCCCGTGACAGAATGTGCTGCACCAGATTCTAATTTGGTGAAACTTCATTTTTGTTCCATCTGCAGTCTGCAGGATGTGCCGGCAAGGTTTGCTTCATTTTCATAAAAAAGAACGTACCATAATATCCCTATTTCAGAGTGAGAACAGAAACACTCGGTGTAGCTGAGCCTTTACGGTTACAAAACCATGAATTTTTTAATCGTGGTGAAGAGCAAAATCGGTTAATCGCTGCATCCCTAGTTGGTAACACTTTATTTGGATAGTAAATCTGTAGCTGCATTACAGACTATCATTAACATTTCAATGAACTATTTCATAACACTAGCCCTACCTTTGAAACTACCTCTAACCCTTTCCCTAAATCTTACACTAACGATTATTCTAAACATAACCCTAAAATTAACCTTAACAAGCCATTACTTTGTTATGGAAATGTTGTTATTTGTTGAAATATCTGTAGCGCATCTACAGATGGTAAGTTTGACTCTCCAAATAATGTGTAACCCATCTGACTCATGTACAACTCAATATGGGTGATGGTGAGCAAGGTACTACAGTGCTAGATGCTACATTTCTTAGCAGAAACTGTAAACTTGCCCTAACTGTAAAAGTGAGAATGTCCTCACTGATTGCATCATTTCGATACACACACACACACACACACACACATCCTGGACAGCGCCTCATAATCCCACCTAGACAACAGTCCAATTTCATGTTGCTAGGAAACAGCTTTTTCCAATACAGCCTCTACATTATTATTGTTATTTATTTTATTTTATTTATGAAATAAATGCTTTGTTACCTGAAAGGTAAATTAACAAAACTTCCAAATAGACAATGACACTGAAAGGAGCACATACTGCACAAATCCATACAAACATTAAGTAATCTGGGCATACTAAAATAAGACAAAATATTCACACTATTCTTTCTCAACATCTTTCTAACAAAGATGTTCCTATTTATAAATGTATTCTACATTCAGCAGTATTCGGCAGCAATAAGAGTAATCTACCTTGCTCAGAGAAGAGCAGACTTTTTACCTTGCCCACTTAAGGGATTCGTTCTAGAATTATTTCAGAAAACTGCCACGTTTATGTTTAACCATTTATTAGAACATGCACATAATTTGTACAGGTTTTGGTGTCAGGTTAATTTGTGCAGGTCTCGGGGGTCTCTCACTGCCATCACATGATCGTGTATATAATACTACTAATGATATCGACATCATAAAATCATTAATAGTGATCCCTATAGGCAATGACCACAGTACAGCACCGATCCCTCCTCTATTAAAAGAGCACATGTCCAAACAGGTGGAGGCAGGGGTGGTGAGTGGTTTAGCACCTGCATGTTAGTAGACCAACGCACATCAGACTGAGTAACCTGACAATTGCATTGTCAGTATGAGATCTGATATTGTCATAGGAGTGATCCCAGGCGTCAGCTGATATGTTGCTGACCAATGACCACTCAGGATTCCTATCTGAACTGGCGATGCTGTTTCACTGGTCATTTGCTGCATACTTTATACATTAAAGTAAATATGTATGAGATTTTAAATCTAAGCATTCTGACTAAATTAATTCAGTTATGGCAGACTAATGATGAGTTATGTTTTAGGCAAGTATAGGAAAGTCATAGTAATTAAAGAATGCAATAAAGCTCATAAAATGTCTCTATATTATTTAATAATCTCCAATCCATGATTGTAGCTCCCCTCCCCAATGCTCTATAATACCTCCCATGTCCGTTGTGTTTTTGTATAATTAACATAAAATTAAAATGTTCTATTCCTGTACAATGTTTATGTGATTATGACTTACAAGTCCTGACAAAGAAAACGCCTTCAAATATTACTGACATATGAGTGTGACCCATTGGATATGAGACTGTCCCATCGGATGCCACGGTCAGTTACACGCCAGGTCATCTGCACTGGGCAGGACACTAACGCTTCAACCCTCCCTAATTTGCATCAGCCTCATTAATGAGCTTCGGTGTTGATCAGAGGTGTAGGCTCTCTACCTCTCTGTCGCTAATGATGGAGAAACTTCAGTGCGACTAATGATGAGCCGCTGAGCTGTCTGCCTAGTCAGACGTCACTCAGGGCTCTCTCTGGCAGTCCTCACTGGGGTACGATAATGCTCCACACCATGGTTGCTGTCTGCCTGGCAGAGGAAGTGTCTCTCTCGCCTCCCTCCATCTCCCTCTCTCCTCCCTTAATCTCTCTCTCCTCCCTCAATGTCTCTCCCCTAATTACATCTCTCTCCATCTCTCTCTCCCCACTCTCAGCCTCTCTGTCCTTCTTTAATCACTTTCCCCTCCCTCCAGCTCTCTCTCCCCCCCGTCCATCTCTCTTTCCTCCCTGTCCTTTCATAGAGTGAGTGTTCATCTAGACACATTTGGGTGACACAGGGTCCAGGGCTAACCATATTCTCACCGTGTAACAATGGATTGACATCACCATTTCAGATCCAATGAATCTGCCATAGCTGGCCGGATTTAGTGGGTATCTATATTTTTAATTTGTTACTTTATTTTGCACGTAATACTGTGCACATGTTGAAGAATAACAGATAAAATTATAAATGACAACAGTTCTGCTCAAAACATCATAAGTGTTTTTCTCCTGAGCAAATCAAAACGGGTGCCATCATTAAAAGTGTATATATCCTTAGACGCAGGCTGTAACAAACAGACGTCGTTGGGTTGCTATAGAAACCTCAAGGTTCGCATACCCATTACTTTTAGCTTTGACATTCAGCTGAAGAGGAATCAAAACAGAAGACTTGCACCAAAAGATCACTGGAAAAACAAATGATTTATTTACCTGCACCTGTGTATTCTGCAGTACTACAGAACAACCGTTCATCAAAAAAATCTATGTCTGGGGTTAGTCAATAAAATGTATGTTGTTATGTATTGGATCAACTGTGTTAATCTATTTTTGCAAAAATGTATGAAAAGCATCATGTATATATAAACAAAGAGTGTTAGAGCATTTAAGTATTTATAGGTGTTGGTCTTTAAAAAGGAATTATCCCAACTCACTGACTCCATTTTGGAATGGTTAATGATTGATCGAGGTCTTTGAGAAACAGTTCAAGGGACAAACAAGACACATTGGACTTTTATGGTCCCTAGAATTAGACAAGGACAGGGGTTTTCAGATCTGGCCCTCGAAGCCAGTTCCAATTCATCCTTTCATTGCAACCCTCTAATCAGGGACTTATTCAGGCTTAAGACACCAGGTGGATCAAATTAATGATGAGGTATAATAGAAAACCAGCAGGCTCCGGCCCTCATAGGGTAAGACTTGAATACCCCTGGACTAGGTTTCTCCTCACATACTGCAAAAGGAACCTTTACTGACCTCACCAGATGGACATTTATTATCATCAGCGAATGCACACAATTTTAAGCCTTGGATGAGAAATCAAATTGTGCCACTCTTTTAATTGACCTGTCAAAGACATGCAATACACCTAAATACAACTAAAACAAATGCTATTATCTAGGTCAACAACAACCTAATTGGCTGGTGAATTTAAAATAACTACCCTACATGGTTCTATTTTTGTAGGTCACAGCCTATTTGGATGGTTTTATAATAAGGTGGGATGGTTCTGTTATACAGTGTGGTCTTTCCTACAAACACCTCAGGGGTCACGTCCTGGCACGGCAGGCAGCCGCACCAGTAATATCCAACTCTCTCATGTGGATCATGGAAACCTGTTGTTATTGCCCTCGCCTGTTTTCCTGATCACTGTCCCTATTTAAGTTCCTCCTTATTACGATGAAGCAGGAGACATGCGCAGGGAGAAACGACATTTAATAAAATAAGTTAACAAAACACTAGACAATTAGACGAGACAGAATACAACGTTACATATAGCTATGAACCCAACAAGAAAAATTAGCTGATAAAGAAGCTCAATGTTAAAAAAAATATATATTTATATATACAGCTGTGCTTTTAATGCTTGTATTTTTATTTTCATTGTAAAGCACATTTGCTTCCATGTATGAATTGTGCTATATAAATAAACTTGCTTGCTTGCTCATAAGTTTGCACACCCTTACAGAAATGGTGACATTTTGCCATTGATTTAGTCAATACCATGACTGGTCGTGCAAATGTTTTTAATTTTATTTAAGGATAGTAATCATATGAAGCCATTTATCATCACATAGTTGTTTGGCTCCTTTTTTAATCATATTGATAACATAATTCACCCAAATTGTCCTGATCAAAAGTTTACATACCCTTGAATTTCTGGCCTTGTTACAGATACACAAGGTGACACACACTGGTGAAAATGGCAATTAAAGTTGAATTGTCCACACCTGTGGCTATTTAAATTGCAATCAGTGTATCTGTGTCTAAAAAGTAAATGGGTTTGTTAGCTCTCACGTGGATGCACTGAGCAGGCACGTAGATACTGCTAGTATCTATCACGTAGATACTGAGCCATGGGGAGCAGAACAGCACTGTCAAAAAAACTGCATAACACGGTAATGAAACTTCACAAACATAGAAAAGAAAAGTGCAAATATAAAATATATCCAAAGCCTTGCAAATGCCAGTCAGTACTGTTCAATCACTTATTAAGAAGTGGAAAATTTGGGGACTTCTTGATACCAATCCATGGTCAGGTAGACCATGAATGATTTCAGCCAAAATTGCCATAAGATTTGTTCAGGATACAGAAAAACCCACAAGAAAAACCCACAGGACCCTCAAGAAAAATACATGCTGCTCTGGAAAGACAGTGCGGTTGTTTCAAGGAACACAATATTATGATACTTGAAAAAAAAATTGCTGCATGATCGAATTGCCAGAAACAAGCCTTTTCTGCACCAATGCCACAAATAGGCCTGGTTACAATACGGCCGACAACACCTTGTCACGCCTCACAGCTTCTGGCACACTGTAATTTGGAGTATTTAGATCAAATTTGTGCATTATGGTCACAACCAAAAGCGCTGTTTGGAGAGGGGTCAACAAGGCCTATAGTGAACAGAATACCATCACCACAGTGAAGCTTAGTGATGTCTGACTGATATTTTTTCGGGGGAGGGGGAGCTCTAAAGGCACCGGGAATCTTGTAAAAATTGATGGCAAGAAGAATGCAGCATGTTTTCAGAAAATACCGGCAGACAATTTGCATTCTTCTGCACAAAAGCTGCGCATGGGACCCTCTTGGAATTTCCAGCACGACAATGTTTCTAAGACCAAGGCCAAGTTGTCCCTCCAGTGGTAACAACAGAAAAATGTGAAAGTTCTGGAGAGGCTATCACAGTCTCCTGACCCGAATATCATTGAGACACTCTGGGGAGAATGTGCAGTTCAAGATGAATGAGCAGCTATACCACCTGCAAGAATTTGGGGTCTCATAGACAAATACTACATAAGACAGACAGCACGCTGTCATTGATGCTAAAAGTGGAAATATAGAGTATTAAGAAATAAGGGTAGGCAGATATTTCTTTCTTTGTTGCCATGTTTGGTTTTGTTTTATGATTGTGCCATTCTGTTATGACCTACAGTTGAATGTGAATCCCATAAGAAATAAAAAAAACATGTTTTGCCTGCTCACTCATGTTTGCTTTACAAATGTTTCTTTACAAATACATATATTACCAACTCTCCAAGGGTATACAAACTTTTAAGCACAACCGTATAGTTGTCTGTGATATGGTATACATACAGTACATTTTGCAGCATCAGTATATTTCTTCCCCAAAAACTATTACTGTCTTTGGATGTAGTATATCATACAGCTTTGCAATTTATTCCTATTTTCTTTTACATGTTGTGGCTTGCTAGGACCCTCTGAGGAATTCTTTCTAACTCAGACTTATCTAAGGTGAGAATGTTTGCAAGGCATTCGAGCCAGCTTCCAATTGCTGGAGTTGAGGAGTTGTTGGAGATCGAAGAAAGGTTTATGTAAGTTACAAGGTTCAAAATTAGGCCATCTGCATAGAGTTGGATATGAATCACCAAAGACAACTTCACCATTACAGAAAATGAAACAGGCCCAAAAACTGAACTCTGAGGAATACCCATTGTATCAGTTTGTGGTTTAGACAGCAGGCCCTCACGTTTCATACATTGCATGCAATCAGACCTGTCAATTTTTAAACAGGCTAGGCAACCCTTAGAGATTATTAAGTCTATTGATAAGGATGAGGTGACTGACAGATTAAAAAGCTTTGGCTAGGTAAATAAAACGAGATGCACAGTACTGCTTATTATCCATATGATGTCCTTTAGGACCATGAGTGTTGTTGAGGTACACCCACCATTGCCAGCTCAAAAAGCTGCACTGCAGAAAAGATATGATGGGAAGCAACATTTAGAATTATCTGTTTGTTTACCAGACATTCAAATACTTTAGATAGGCATCGAGATCGAGATTGGCCTGTCACTGTTCGAGTTGAGCTTAACAAACCCTCGAAGAAGGAAATGACAGCAGTGGCTTTCCAATTTAATGGGATTGTGAAACATTGTAGTGAGACGTTGAATAGGCAGGTGATGGCGACAGCAATGACTGAGGCAGATGGCTTTACAAAGAAAGAATCCAGATCATCCAGCCCATCACATTTGTAAGGATCTAAATGTTCAAGCTTGTTTATCTTCAACTCTCCTAAAATCCATTCGGAGTTAATGCGATGGGACAATGCCGTAGATACACTTGACAAAATTAGGGAAGGGAGAATAAGAGGTAAAATGTACATTACCAGATACAGTCAAGGCAATAGGATTATACTGTAGCTATCTTAGATTGTGTTTGAGCAGTCTATCTGTAACTAAAAGGTTGCTAGATTGAAAAATTTAGCTGGCAAGGCGAAAAACTTTAATTCCCCCCAGCTGATTGCTTTTTTCAGAAGAAAAGAGAGGAAAGAAACTGGGTTGTCCAGTGGACCGGGCTGCTGCCTCCAGTACACATGTGATGCTGCAGCATAAGGCCTACTGCTCGTTAAGGAAAATCTCTCCTGTGGCTTTCCCCACGTTCCTGTCCAATAGACCTGTGGTTCTCAAACATCTCCTGGGGACCCCCAGCTGTATTAAATGTATTCCAGAGGTAACATAGATGAATCAATTTCTCAACTAATTGCAAATCCCTTCACTGCTTCATTCAGGTGAGATACTTTAAAACAAAAGTACGAGATCGCTGTGGGTCTCCAGTTTTATTTTTTACTAACATAAAGGGTGGTTCAGTTTTTGACATAAGAAATCAAACAAGGCAGTATAATACTGTATAACAAGGACAAACAAATGAGTAAAAAAACTGATCTACTCTCCAGGTGTTCAGATAGAATCCCAAAGGTTCCAGACCAACAACTGCACAGGTTGGGGCATAGGGCAAAGCTGTGAAGTAGTGCCCACTTTGATGCCTGTCATGTCGCAGAGGTGTCAGGGCATATGCCACGGAGCTTAGTCTTGGAGTAATATAGTCTAATTAGATGTAAGATCTTAAATTGTCTCTAGTGTTGAGTGAGCAGGTACTATACTCATAATCAGAGAGTTATTTCAGAGCCAAGGTCTTCCTCCCATTTTGCTATGAAAGACACAGTGGAGGGGCTTAACTAATTAAAATGTGTCATGTAGATGGGATATCATTTGCTTGATGTTGGGAATATTTTTAAAACCCCTATCAAACATAGAGGGCCTAGATTTTTCAAATACGGGACAGTATTTACGTACATAGTCTGGAAAAACAGATGGGACTGATGATATCATAACATGCTGAATGACCACGTTGTAGAAACATACTTAGTAACAGCCTCACACTTGCGGTGACTCATAGTGACACATAGCTACATGTCATGTACACACACACTTGTACACATACACACACACACACACACACACACAACGTGAAATACTGCACCATACTGCCAAACACCATCATGCTGGATATTGCATTTATAACAACCTCTGGAGATCTCAATCAACAGTCCAGGCTAGCTGCAAATGTGTGCCAAACCGCTTCTCCAAACTGACTCTGAATCTGATTTGGTTCGTAAGTTGATTTCCATGATGTATAATGCTGATGCCTGTTTATTCAATATTCTTTTCGGAAATCACTTATAGATTCTATCCTATGAGAAACAGTGTTATTCTACCATCATTATTATCATGGAGTGTGTGTGTGTGATTATAACTGCCACTGATACTGTGTGCCATTGATACTCAGACTCACCCGTGAGGTAGCGGGTCAGGGCAGTGTGTGAGAGGGCTCCTGCTGGCTGCTGAAGCTGCCGGCTCTCTCCTCCCCCTCAGAGACTGGCTCCTCTGCACCTGCCTTAGCACACTGCTTTTCAGGTCCAGCAGCGTCGTCATGCTCGTTCACTGTCTGCAGCCACAAGGAGAATAATGCAGGTGAACATGATCCTGACAGCGTCATGGTGATAAGAAAGAGCAGTTCAAAATCGAACAGTGTTTGGCCCCAGTATTTATTTGAACCATTGTTGAATGTATCCACCACAGGTTATTTGGGCTTTAGGATTTTTTTTTGGTGACATATACACAAGGGCAATCACAGTAATCAGCCAATTACCTCCCTTTCTTAACTCAATTATTGTCACCCAAGGCAGAATGTATATGCCATGTCTGTCCTCACTGATATCGCATGCTATTCGATTTGTCATAAACTTTGCTGGTTGGTCACTGTTGTGACAAGCGTACCTGCAATGATTCATTAAAGCAACAGTTCTTTCAAATCCCCCTCCACTGACCTCATCTACTGAAGCAGAGAGGTTTGCTGGCAAGATAAATAAATGCTTTATAAGAAGTATCATCTTTGCGAACGTTTAATTCATTTCTGAACTTGTTCTTAAGTATTGCCTCTAGTTAAACTGTAATATGATGATAGATTTCTAAAGAACAAGCCATTCATTAGGTTCTACCTCACTGGGTATGAGTCATCCTCCAGCCTCCTCCGGGTTGAGTAGTGGCTGATACATCAACCATACAAAGGAGGAAAAAATAAAATGTAAAAAGTACTAAAATGCTGAAAAGACATGAAATTGCAAGGATGCAAGAGAGAGAATTTGATTGACGGAGAAGTTGTTTCAAAGAACAGACAGTCTTTTCATCAGCTGACAGCGTCTCTTTTTTACAACTAAGACAGGCAGAGTACACTGGCAGCTCTGTGTTCTGTTTCTCTCAAACAAGTGAAAGTGACAAATGAAATAATACAACTAGCTGGGCTACAGATTTAAAATATTATACAGGAATTAACATTTCAAAATAGTTGAGTTTTCATAGTACTTTTTTCCTTTAGAATGTCAATACCAAAAAACAAAACTGGTTCTGTTGATGTTCCCAGAACATTTAATTACGTTGTGAGAAAAGTGTAAAATAATTGCATTATTGTTTTTGTATTGGGATGCACAAAACATTTCATCTAATCATTCTTTCAGGTTGTGACATACTTTTTTCCTTGACCAAATTATCGGATGGCCTGAAAAGAAAACGGGGGTGCCCTATAGATATGTGAGAACCAGAAAAAGTCTCAGTCATCAATTCTATAAGAAAGAAATACTTTCTGTGTCAAAATTATAGCCACAAAACAAAAAAACAGACAAGGCAAAAATAGATAACAGCAGGACATAAGAGGTTGGGCTTAAAGAAAGAGAAAGAATGTGATACGTCAGCATATGAGTGAATGAACAGGTGCTGTGACTGTGTGTGTGTGTGTGTGTGTGTGTGTGTGTGTGTGTGTGTGTGTGTGTACATGCGTGCGTGTGCGGTGTGGGTCCCCTAGGTGAGCACCTCATTTCAATTAGATGTGGCTGGTCTCCCAATTGGATGTAACTCCTTCTCAGTAATCATCCCCCAGTGACAAAAATTAGTCAGCGTGCCCCCCACATACAGGGAGCCAGCTGCCAAGGGACACTGTTACAGCCAAGTGAAAGGCAGACTCTCTCCCAAATCTCTCCCATCGTCTGTCTCTTCTCTTTCACTTTGTCCCTTTCTGTCTCTGCATCGCTTTTTGCCTCTTCCTCTGTTTCCTCTCTCTTACCTCACCACAGGTTCCTGAGCCTTGCCAGGAACTGACGGCGTAGCTCAACAGAGTTTTTCTCCTACAAAAAGCCAGTGAACCCCAGCAGCTAAAGGCACCTTGCTGTTAGGGGATGGGAGGGTCTCTATGGTAACGGTGGAGGGGAGGAAAGGGGTTGGTAAATCCAGGTAAACAGAATTCTACTGAGGCAGGCTGCATTAAAAACTCCTTGACGTTATTATATCGGTGTTCCCTCATCAGACAAGCATATCACACCGATTCACCAGTGAGGCACATGTGAGTCCTGATCCCACCTGGATTCTCATCGTCCCAGTACAATATGTCTCATTTTCAGCGACGCCAAAGCACAGTATTTGCCCAATCACCAGAGTCCCGGCGAGCTAAAATAACATGACGTTACCTTGTTTTCAAAGCCAATTATGATGAAGATTAAAACATTTGTAATAATTCATCTATGAAGAAAAATCTCCCATTTTGTCTGTAAAGAGTCATCTTTCTGTTATAATCACTGTCATCATACGGTAGATCGATTAAACTAGTATCTATATGATATATCGATATATGATATAACGATATATCTATCAGCTGACATCAGGCAGCCTAGATTGCTTCGGTATATTAGATATACAGTATAGCAGAGTATGCATTGAGTGTGCAAAAATTGTGGCAAGAGTATGCCAAGTGTGTAAAGCTTTAATCAAGGCAAAGAGTGGGTATATTGAAGAATCTAAAATTAAAATGTATTTTAATCTGTTTAAAACTTCTTGGGTTATTACATGATTCCAATTGGCCCCATTCATAGGCTCTTCCATGCGGGAAATTGCCAAGATACTGAATATCTCATCTCATACAATGATGTGTAGTACTCCCTTTTCAGAACAGCGTTGAGTCCGGCGTTTGGCAGGTACTATTTAATTAAGCTGCCAGATGAGTTGTGAGGCGTCTGTTTCTCAAACTTGACACTCATGTATTTTTCGTCTTGCTCAGTTGTGCCCCGGGGCCTCCCACTCCTCAATCTGTTCTCCAGTTTGTTCTCCACTTTGTGCTGTTCTGTGAACGGAGTACTACACATTGCTGTACAAGATCTTCAGTTTTTGGCAATTTCACACATGGAATAGCCTTCATTTCTCAGAACAAGAAGAGACTGATGACCTTCTGAAGAAAGTTATTTGTTTCTGGTCATTTTGAGCCTGTAATCAAACCCATAAGTGCTAATGCTGAAGATGCTGAAGTAGTCTAAAGATGGCCAGTTTTATTGCTTCTTCAATGAGCCCAAAAGTGTTTTCTAAAGATCATTTAGCATTTTAAAATGATAAACTTGGATTAGCAAATGTGCCATGCCATTGGAACACAGGAGTGATGGTTGCTGAGAATGAGCCCCTGTACGCCTGTGTAGCTATTCCAATGAAAATCTGCCATTTCCAGAAATAGTCATTTACAACATTAACAATGTCTGCACTGTATTTCTGATCAATTTGATGTAATTTTAATCAACAAAAAAAATGCTTTTCATTGAAAAAAAAGAACCTTTCTAAGTGACCCCAAACTTTTGAACGCTTCTGTATATGGTGACCCTGAGGGGGATATTCCATCCATCTTAGCAACAAAACATAACTTCAGAATATATTAAATAGATTCGTACAACATATGTGTTATTAGAAAGACAAAAAATTACTTTTAAGTGCTAGTGCTTAATACATTACAGCCATGCTTGTGCAGACATAAAGCCCCTAATGTACTCTGAGTCGTAGCAGATGGTTTCAATTATCTGTTTTGGTGTTACCTGATTATTTGCATCTAGTGTTGTGTATATGGCCGGCTACTGATCCAGTGTTCCCCTATATTAATTTAAAAGCGTTGGCCCAACTAAGTCCATATGAACTTGTATGCCATGAAATTTGCTTGCGAGGCAGTCCTGGTGTCAAAAGGACCCCTGAGATTGTGCTAGTAAGATTGTGTGTGTGTCTTTGTCTATCAGTGTGTCTCTGTGTGTGAATTAATATCTCTTCCTTTTTCTAATCCACTTGTCTTTTCCACCCTCTGTTTTTGAGTAATGTAATTATGGCTTTGAGATATGCACTAGGAAGTCATTCGTCATATGTCTGTTGCCAGACGCACTAAGTAAGATAATACAGAACATTATTAATACCCCAAAGGGATGTTGATTGTACCGGACAATACATATACATCACCAATAAATATAACGATAGTGTTGGCCTTTTCCTGCTAAAGTATATAAAGAACTCTTAAGTGTTATACACAATCTGCTTCAGGTTGTCTTGGATGCACAAATGACAGTAATTAGGATGCTCCTTTGAAATGTCAAGAGTGTTTTTCATTAACAACTGGCAATCAAATAGACAATCAGAAATATTTTTCTTAGTAAAGATATCCAAATGTTGACCTTTAGCCTTGTCTAAATATAGCAGTGTGCCACTGGTCTTCAAAGGAAACACAATACTATTAAACCAATGTAATCAAACAAAATACAAAAAAAATATTTGTCTGGGCCAAACGAGTTACCATTCAAGCCCACAAACTGAAACGTGACCAGGTAGGAAAGGGCTTATTTTATTGAAATGGCAACACCAGACTTATTATGGTGATCTCTTATTGAGATCCATGTAAAGCTTTTAGAAGAGTTTTTTGCACAATGAGCAAAGGGATCTCTCACAAAATGGGGAGACATACAGTATCATTGCGATCAGTGTGCATGTCTTGATAGATAAAGGCTCAAATCCCCTACAGGATCTGATAGAACCACCGGAGGACTATCAAGGGTTCAGTGTTAGCAGCTTAATGTCTGGGGTATGAAAGTACATTTGTGTCGTTTTGTAGGGAGCACATTCTTTTTCTTTTCAATAAAAAACAATTGATCTGAAAGCAAAAATTAGGCTTCAAAGAAAATGTTTTTTATTTGCGATCAAATATTTTGTTATAGAGCGCAAAACTTAATGCATTTAATAAAAGTAAAAAAATGTAGAACCAAAAATATATTTTAAAACAAACTCAATAAAATTTGACTATCAGCTGCCCTCCATTTTGGCTAGACTGCCCCCTTTGCCTGAGGTGCTTTTTTGCTTTTGAATCTTTTTTTTATTGAGACATCAGTTCTTTGTTCTTCGTTTGCACTTTTGCTCCTAGACCTGTGGGCAGGCTTTGGTGGGAAGTGTGGATGATGCTTCTCCATTGGTCAGCCATTTTTTGAGTATCAGTTTGTCTACAACCAGTACTGATCAGCCTTTCTTTCCAATGCAAAGAGAGTCTTAGGACATCTACCTACGAACTTGCACCTACAAGCATCTCAGGCCGATAACATATATTTTATTATATATATATATATATATATATATATATATATATATATATATATATATATATATACATATATATACAGTGGGGCAAACATTTTTTAGTCAGCCACCAATTGTGCAAGTTCTCCCACTTAAAAAGATGAGAGAGGCCTGTAATTTTCATCATAGGTACACTTCAACTATGAGAGACAAAATGAGGAAACAAATCCAGAGAATCACATTGTAGCATTTTTTATGAATGAATCTCACAGACCTGTAACTTCTTCTTTAAGAGGCTCCTCTGTCCTCCACTCGTTACCTGTATTAATGGCACCTGTTTGAACTTGTTATCAGTATAAGAAGACACCTGTCCACAACCTCAAACAGTCACACTCCAAACTCCACTATGGCCAAGACCAAAGAGCTGTCAAAGGACACCAGAAACAAAATTGTAGACCTGCACCAGGCTGGGAAGACTGAATCTGCGATAGGTAAGCAGCTTGGTGTGAAGAAATCAACTGTGGGAGTAATTATAAGAAGATGGAAGACATACAAGACCACTGATAATCTCCCTCGATCCGGGGCTCCACGCAAGATCTCACCCCGTGGTGTCAAAATGATCAGAAGGTGAGCAAAAATCCCAGAACCACACGGGGGGACCTAGTGAATGACCTGCAGAGAGCTGGGACCAAAGTAACAAAGGCTACCATCAGTAACACACTACGCCACCAGAGACTCAAATCCTGCAGTGCCAGACGTGCCCCCCGGCTTAAGCCATGTCCAGGCCCGTCTGAGGTTTGCTAGAGAGCATTTGGAGGATCCAGAAGAGGATTGGGAGAATGTCAAAATATAACTTTTTGATAAAAACTCAACTTGTTGTGTTTGGAGGAGAAAGAATGCTGATATGCATCCAAAGAACACCATACCTACTGGGAAGCATGGGGGTGGAAACATCATGCTTTGTGGGTGTTTTTCTGCAAAGGGACCAGGATGACTGATCCGTGTAAAGGAAAGAATGAAAGGGGCTGTGTATCGTGATATTTTGAGTGAAAACCTCCTTCCATCAGCAAGCGCATTGAAGATGAAACGTGGCTGCGTCTTTCAGCATGACAATGATCCCAAAGACACTGCCCGGGCAATGAAGGAGTGGCTTCGTAAGAACCATTTCAGGGTCCTGGAGTGGCCAAGCCAGTCACCAGATCTCAACCCCATAGAAAATCTTTGGAGGGAGATGAAAGTCCATGTTGCCCAGTGACAGCCCCAAAACATCACTACTCTAGAGGAGATCTGCATGGAGGAATGGGCCAAAATACCAGCAGTGAGTGAAAACCTTGTGAAGACTTACAGAAAATGTTTGACCTCTGTCATTGCCAGCAAAAGGTATATAATAAAGTATTGAGATTAACTTTTGTTATTCACCAAATACTTATTTTCCACCATAATTTACCAATAAATTCATAAAAAATCCTACAATGTGATTTTCTGAATATTTCTTTCTCATTTTGTCTCTCATAGTTGAAGTGTGCCTATGATGAAAATTATTTTGGTTATAGCCATACTGACACAAAAAAATTATAACCAATGGAGCATCATCCACACCTCCCAAGAAAGCCTAACCACAGCTGTAGGTTTAAAGTAAAAACGAATAAATAGTGTTTTAATCAACAACAAAAAAGGTTTCAAAAGCAAAAAAAAGAAGCACTGCAAGCAAAGGGGACTGTCCAGGCAAAATAGAGTGGTTGATAGTTTTGTTTTTAAATACATTCAAGTTTTGCTCTCAACAAAAAGACACAAATGCACCTCCATACATCAAATGTACCCCTGCACATCCAAACAATCAACTAGGGTGATCAGCTAGCAGGCAATTTAACACTGAAATAAAACTGACACATTGCACCTGAGATTGCAATAAACAATCATCTGGGAGCTCTTACATAGCTTGGGTAAAGTATTTTTGTGCTACTTACGCTGTACAAAGCCACAACATGGCAAGAAAGCAGAAACTACTTAGAGACATGAAATGACAAGATGCCGGAAGGCAAAAATGCTCTATTAAAATGACAATTATCTTTTGTAACTAGTTTGCACTTTGTTAATACATCCCAATACGTGGATATATGTGTGTGATCATTTCTCTTTATAACCAGGGAACACTTCAATCAACATAAAGTGGCCTAGAGTCCTACAATCACATCATATGCAGTTGGCCAATAAGGGCCAACATTACATACAGAAAAATCTAAATGAAGTTACCCTTTCACTCAACCCTTTAACAAGTTGCTATTTGCAGCACCAAGAAGAGAGGGAAAGGGAGAAAAGGGTAGAGAGAGGTAGACAGAGAGGACTAGGGAATACATATAGTTAGCCAGTGTTTTTAAAGCACCAGTATATTCTTCAGAGGGTGATTCATAGGACTTGAGACTCTAGAATCAAGTAGCCTCTAACCTGCCAGAGGCTTTCTGAAAGCTTTTAGGGGAGAAAACATTTACCACACAGACAGATTTAAACTGTCAATCAACAAGAGAAGGAAATGCCTGTTGTCCTACATGAATTACCTTAGGTGTGGGAACAGGGCTTTTTAAATGGCAGTCACTGTACCACCGAAGGCTGACATGGAACTTCCAGGGATACCACATGAAACAGCCACCAAAAACAGATCACCCCCCAAAAAAATGTTGATTCTGAATAAAATGTATCCATCCCACTGACAATCATATTTTTTCAATCTGGAAATGTAATTTATGGCAAGTTTAGTGAGACAGTTTCAATTTTTCCCCTGCTGTTTGTATTGACGATTAGTGGGTGTTAAACATTCAAGGTTTTTAAATACAGATATTTGCATTGTAGGGCTTATTTGTAATATTATATGTCCTCTGAAAATTTTGTAAGAAATGTATGTATTAAGAATTCATGCATAGGCCTACCCCCATCAAATGTTTTTTGACATTCAAATTATATTACATTTTAAAATATGTTAGAATGGTGTGATACTAATTTCAGGTAATAGAATATAGATTTTTTTAAAGTCAGAAATTGAACAAATATGGTATTCCCATGACACAATACAGTAATGTCTTTTTTATAAAATACTTCCAGCACAAAATGATGTGCTGTTGTTCTCTTATTAACTGTCACTTTACCAGGTCTAATTTTCATTGACAACCAGGACAAAGGCATTCAAGTTGCAAGATGACAACACACACACAACCACATTAATAATAACAATAAATAAATACAAATAATCACAACGTAGTTTAGATTTGCATTACATTTACATACAGTCCCCTCCAAATGTATTGGAACGGCAAGGCTAATTCCTTTGTTTTTGTTGGTCACTGAAGACATTTGAGTTTAAGATCTAATGATGAGTATGAGACTTATGAGAGTATGAGAGTTCAGAATTTCAGCTTTCATTTCCTGGTATTCACATATAGGTGTGTTAAACAGCTTAGGACATATCACTGTTTGTATTAGACCACCGCATTTTTAGATGAGCAAAAGTAATGGAACAAATAATCTTAAAGTAATTAACATTTTATATTTGGTGGCATAACCCTTGCTTGCAATAACTGCCTCAAGCCTGCGACCCATTGACATCACCAAACTGTTGCATTCTTCATTTGTGATGCTATTCCACGCTTTTATCGCAGCTTCTTTTATCGCAGCATGCTCTATTGGGTTAAGGTCAGGTTTATTGACTTGGCCAGTCTAAAACCTTCCACTTTTTATCCCTGATAAAGTTCTTTGTTTGGTTGGCAGTGTGCTTTGTGTCATTGTCCTGCTGCATGATAAACTTCCTCCCGATTAGGTTCAATGCATTTCTCCGTAAATTGGTAGACAAAATATTTCTGTACACTTCAAAATTCATTTTACTTTGCAAATTTCATTATGGCCTTCCGATTCTTACTGCCGATGAGTGGTTTGCATCTTGTGGTGTGGCCTCTATATTTCTGCTCTCTGAGTCCTCTTCGAACAGTGTATTGTGATACCTTCACCCCTGCCCTGTGGAGGTCATTGGTGATGTCACTTACTGATGTTTGGTGGGTTTCCTTCTCAGCCCTCACGATATTTCTATCATCAACCACTGTTGTTTTCCTTGGATGACCTGTTCATCATCTGTTGCTCAGTACATCAGTAGTTTCTTTCATTTTCAGGACATTCCAAATTGTTGTGCTTGCTATGCCCAATGTTTGTCCAGTGGCTCTGGTCGATTTTCCTTCTTTTCTCAGCTTGACAACGGCTTACTTTTCTCCCATAGACAGCTTTCTAGTCTTCATGTTGGCTTATCCTCTTTAACAAGAAATGCAGTCTTTATAGGTTTAAACCAAGGATAGAAACTTAGACTAGTCATGCAGAGCAATTTAATGAACAATGAACCTAAAAGGCAACACCTGGGTAACAAGAAACATCTGTCAATGTTCCAATAGTTTTGCTCACTTGAAAAATGGGTGGGTTCAAACAAAGGGTGGTATGTCCTGAGTTGTTTAACACATCTAGATGTGAATACCAAGAAATTAAAGCTGAAATTCGGAACTCTTGTCTCATACTCATCGTTTGATCTTAAACCCAAACCGTTCCAATACCTTTGGAGGTGACTGTATTTGAGAAAATGTCACAACTCTTCAACCATATACACTCTAGACCAATCCTCTTTTTTTGTGTGAATTTTATAAACGTTTTACACGTACCCTGTTTTTCTGCCCAATTCTGTGATATCAAATTTGTAAATAAGTCTCTGCTTCATGGCACTCACAGCAGACTCAGGACAGTTGGTTTTGGGATATGTGTCTCCTGAAACACATCCATTGTTTTTCTGTTTCTTATTATACTGCTTGCTCAACCAAGAACTTTGACTAGAATCCTTACACATCGGAGGGAACACACTCTCATTTGAGCTCACAGACCCCAAGCCACCAGAATGAGTTGCTCAAATAAAACTATGTTTGATTATTACCCCTCAAACGAGAAGGGTGCTGGCCACTTACATTGCAACATGCAAGATGCCTGGGCTAATCTGCAAGCAGGATTTGAACCCTGGTTTCGCAAAGATGCAGCTAACTGCAAGGCAGAGAATTTACCGCTGCCCCATTCAGATGCATCAATATTCTTTTTCACCATATAAGCAATCAATTAAGAACAACATCAAGACATTTAGCCTGCCTCAACTTATAATGCTTGTCAAATTATAATAAAAATTGGCAAATTATACATTTGAACAATAAATATCTAAAATGTGCTTAATTTAATTGGTTAATGGTCATAAATGTTTTGACTATTAGGAAATTATCATCATTCATGGCTAATTAATCTATAACAACAAATTCATACATTTAAAATGGTAAACCATTAGAACATATTGAAAACTTTTAAAAACATTCAAATATTTTATTTGCATTAAACCTCATCAATATTACCTCTTGGACCATCCAAGCTAGAGACTCCAATCAGTTTTCTTACATTCAGGTAATCCTAACTTCCACATTCTTTGACACTTCAGTCTACTATAACAAATATAGTTATAATTACCATACATATCCATCCAATAACCCATTAATATCACCCTAACTGTTCAAGCTAGAGAAAACAAACCAACTTTTCCATGATTAGTCAATCATATCCAAACCGCTCAATCATTCATATCATTTTTTTTCAAACAATAAAATCACTACAATTACTACTATAGTCACCACCACAACAAAGAAGGTATTCATTGACAAACTACGGACAACAAAGATAAAAAAAAATGTATCTCTATGAAAATTATAAGTTGAAGAACAAAACAGAAATCTATGAAAAATATGACATTTGAAATATAGGAAAACCCAGATTTTCAAAACTTTTTCATTTGTGGAATACTAACAATGAATACTAGAAACTCAAAATCAACTTCAAAATCTTAACTTCAAAATATATAGACAATTTATTTGTTCTGTACTTTTATCAATTCACATTTGCTTATATTTAGAACGTGTCAGCCTCAGAAACAATAAAATGTTCAATCAATCTCCATGTCAAATAATTTTCTTAAATTAAGTATTATATTATCAATTTTGAATGCTTTTATTTGACAGATTTAAACGTCTTAACTATTGCCCTTATAGTGGAGATGTGTATTACCAGTATGTAGCAATTTTTTTAGACGTTTGATTAATGTCAAAAACCTTTTATCTCAATAAATATGAGTGTTGTCTGACCTTCCTCGTGTTGACTGATCGATAGATAATGGAAGTTTGGTGTGTGTTACCTAAGAAACGTATGGATGTATGGATGATCACTCATGGATGACCAATGAAGAGTTCCTGATGTACCTGAAAACGTATTTATCAATGGGGAGATACTTCCATTAGATTCATTTTCTTTAGACCAACAGTAACAACTAGACCAACAGTAACAACATTAAATACCACTACTATACCTAAGTAAAATCCATAAATACAACCTACAAAGTACATCAAATGTACTAAAATGTTGCGAGCTAAACTGTTAAAGGCTAAGTTTCCTATCTACGGTAGGTACCATACTATGTCATTGGTCTCTTTAACATAGTGAGCTACATCTAGGTAGATATGTTGGATGCCATTAATTTACCTATAAAGTTTTTCATGTAAAAATGTAATCATGTCCGTGCAATTTGCATAATATAAATGTACCCCCCCAATATATGCAAATAACCATACTCTGAGTACCACTGTTTCCACCCAGACCAGGCTAATTATGCGTCAACCCTTTCCTTTGAAATTCACAAATGATGTCCAAAAGTGCACATCTTATTGGATAGAAAACCACAGTACATTCAAAAGCACTGTTAAATGTTAAAAACAAGTTCCCAGGAGTGATTGCTATAATGAACACACAAACACTCCCTACATCAGGTTATCAGTTTAGTCCGTTTCCAAGACAACTGCATGATATATGAAAGGTCCCCTTAATGAATACCTTTCATCCCCTATGCACACAAAAATAGTTTAGCAGGGCTGGCTGGTTTGATTAAAAAAATACGAAGGATGCTATGTAAGAGTAACTATTGAAAGTAACATTTTACTTAGCAATTTCTACTTCTAGCCGTTTGAAAATAACGTTTGACAGATACAGAATTTTAACAGAATTCTGCCTGCCTGTTTCATTAAGTGTTTTTGGCTATACGCAAAAAGAGAGTTTCAGTTGTTTTGCCTTAATACCTACAGTTTGCAATAAAAAAAACTCATAATTGATATGATCAACTAAGATGAAACAATAGGATAAACGCTTTAAAAATATTTAATATATAATAATGCATAACAGAGAACACATGATCCTCTGAAAGATAAGCGACCAATTGCAGCCAATAACTAAAGGAATTAATAATATTGTCATGACTTCCGACATCAAACATCTTCGGGAAATGTAATCACATCTCCTTTTCTGGTCAGCAGACTTAATGAACTGATAAGCCCCATAACTAGGATTTCGATATATTTATATATTTCAAAATGATTAAAATAAATCAAAATGTTTGATAGTTGTGCACCTGACTTAATTACGATTAAAACCAGGTACTCTATAAGCCATAAAATGTCCCCTCCAAAATAATGAAACAGCTGTCAATCAATAATGCAAAACATAATTCGTTTGTTTTATTCCGCCTTAAAAAGGACATGGAAAAGAGATGGTATATGTCGAACTAAATAAAGTTTAAATGCTGTAGATAAAAAAATATGCTCACCTGTAGCTTTCTCATTCACAGTCGCGATTCTTGTTGTTTTTGCGCGCGTCTTTCAGTTCCTTCCGTGGCACAATTTTATCGACGTTGCTGACTTGTGTTATTTGTGTGTTAGTCTCTTAGTAATAGAAATAAGTCAACAGTCGCAATAAACCTTACATTTCTATTATTGGATGACGGACAAACGCTCTCATGTTCCCCCAGAGATTATTTCTTCACTCATGCTATACCGGTGGTCTCCATATATGGTCAAAGGAAGAGCAGCTACACTCCTCCCGCGAGCTGTTGCTGAGGGATGTCAGAAATCCACTCTTCGAAGAGGGTAGAAACAGTTTATTCGCATCACCTGTCTTTTGCATTTACTTGGCTCTGTCTGTGTTTTCTGTCCTAGTCATCTCTTTTGCATGTCAAATTATACTGCAAAAGGACAAGTACATAGCAATGCGGCGTGCTTGCTTCAACTATTTATAGTTATGAAGTAATATTGGTAGTGTTATTGATTGCATATTTAAGGGAGGTATTAGAAGTAATCATAGTTTGAGACTGATTGTTACTTATTACATTGGGTATCCTGAGGAAAAAGCCCACCTCCCCCCAAAAAAATGAAAATATTTGTCCCTCCCCCAAGCAAAATATATATTCACCTCACACTCCCCGAGACTTCCGAGTGTAAACATGACCCACCCCATTCAAAATGCAGATTAAAAAGTCGATTGAGCGCATTTGGTCTCAAAGACAAACTCTCCTGCTCAATACACAAAGGTAGCCTATAGCCTACTATAGGACCGCTGTACAAGAAGCATGACCCTCCCCTATTTCCCTCCGTGTCTCATCATGTTTAGTTACAATCTCTCCCTTATAGAGTTTTATATTTCGACCTGGTCTTATGAAATGATTTACCCTAGTATACATAAATCTGAGACACTGTATGTGTTAGCTAGTTGTAAAATGATCTGAGCTGCCACCTGATCAGTGCAATCCATCTGTATGTACAATTTCAAACAGTAAGCACCCAAGCACGTTATTTATCTGTACAGATGTATCCCTTCATATGCTCTAGTTTAATGTCTTCCCAATTACCCTTCTAGATGCTTTGATTAGTGCCTTGATTACTAAATGTTTTCTTGAAATCTTTATGCCATTGACCAGGTTCTCATTTGGTATACCTGGTTAAATAAAACTGAATAAAACACTATCATTATCCTATTACACAATTGAGCACATATTTATGATGGTATTGTATGAAAGTCTAATAAGGTAATTAACTCAAAAGCTTGACATTTCTAGTGGTCTTTCCTTGTACAGAGGCTTCCTAGAGCAGAGGTTCCGTAGAGTTATACTGAAGAAATAAGAATGAATAAATTGAGTGTGAATAAAATGGACTGTGATTTTGTTCGAAGGTGTTGCAAAATGTATCATGCTAATAGTAAACAATAATAAGCACGACTAGGGATTAAACAGGCAAATATATATTTTATGTAAACCATCTTTTTATAGTGAGAAAGAAGAGGCAATAAAAACAGACAACCATGCAGGAAGCCTTGTTGTTCGTTTAATAGTTGTTTGCAGCGGTATGTACATACATTTCATGTACTTTTGTAACTTTCAATGTGAGAATCACAACATTGGAATTGCAGTCGCCATGTTCTAACAGCTGAGACACATTTCACTTGTTTGGAGAACCTGTTTTTCCTTTCATAAGACTACCCACCAAAGTGGATGTAATATATGGTGATTTGGAAATCACTTAGATTTTACATCTAGCAGACAGTGATCTTTATAACTTAAAATATAAATGATCTGCTATATGCTGTACCCAAAACTGGTCCAGACAGCAAAAAGCTATATACTTGGTGATTTTTCATCGCTTAACCTAATGTGTTAGCAAAGACAGTTTAGCAAACTGTTATAACTGAAAGTCTACACATCCTTCTTTACATTCCTATGATCAAAAATTAAATCTATGAAAATATTAACTTTTTTTTTACTAATGAACTAAGCAAATTTCTCCAAAACTGCAACAAACCAAAAATCTAATTACAAGAAAAAATAAATAAAAGCAGCAGCTTCTTTGATCACCATCATCATTTTTTGTCCTTATGAATAAAACACAATATTCTAACAATGTTTCACTTGTCTTAGGAACACATTATGTCCATTATCAAAATGTCTCTGATTTTCAGATTCATTCAGGACTGGAACTAGATTGATCTTTGGCATAAAACATTTTGCAATTCCAAAATAAATCTGTCCCAGAGTTAGGTTTTCCGAGGAAATCAGATGTTTAAGACTTTGTTATAGTTAAACACAATATATTGACAGTTCCTTGTGAAAGTTATGTAATTTGGTCTGTAGCAGTAAATCTAGCACTTTTTGCCCTTAACAAAAAGTGCTAGTTGGGAAAGCTTCATCTGCTTTGTAGTTTGATTCACCCAACATGTATAAAGTATATAGCCAGTTATTTGATGTAAGGCTGCAATATTAATGATTCAACATTTCACCCCTTGTATTTGGAGAGGTAGCAGAAAGATGTAAGTTGTCCAAATCAAACGGTTAGTATTACAGAAGATTATAAATAATAGCTGATAAAATTACAAAATGGGTAACAATTACCCCCACTGACTGCATGATGTAGGAACATCACTTTCAAAGACAGTTTCACAATGTGTTGTTTTGATGCTTTCTAAACACCTGTAGCATGTTGGTATTACTATATACTGTTATAGATACTGTGATGCTGAGGTGACGGACAGCTCCGCCATCTCCCGCTCTTCCTGAATTCCTAACAGTCATGAACTCACTGTCTCCCTCATTTGTCTTGTCTCCAATTGTCTCTCACACCAGGTCCCAATTAGGTCATTAGTATGTGTTTAAATGTTTCTCCTCTGCTCCCCTCATTTGTCAGTCATTATTTCCATGTTACTGATGGTTGTGGTGAGTCTCGTTTCGTTTTCCTTTGCTTTAGTGTCATTTTCAAGTACTCTGTGTCTTCAGTTCTTTTTGTGTTTGAATAAAGATAGCACCAACTGCCATACTTTCCTGCGCCTGGTTTGTTTGCTCCACGACATCCCGGCCGTTACAGATACAATCAAACAGTGTTTATAACGCTTGGTAATTCTTATTAGGAATTCAGAAAACACCCCTTCGGCCTTTTGGTTGTGGTTTAAATGATGGTTGTATTGTATGGTGTAAAATGTCCCCCAGGTGCTATGCCTTTTCAAGTGAGTTGTTGAGTTACAGTGATAGACATTCTTTCAGCTAAAGGAGAGGGTCTTTTTATGTGATAACCGGATGGGGGGGTTGGAGTCATATGAAACTCACTTTAGGATATCATTTAAAAAAATGGCAGAACAATTTGATGCTAAGGACACAACAAAATGGTTAAAATGTATGCTGTTAGTACTTAGCGATGTGTGTGATTTTTTTTTTTTTTTTTTTTTTTTTTTTTTTTTTTTTTTTTTTTTTTTTTTTTTTTTTTTTTTTTTTTTTTTTTTTTTTTTCATTATTAGATTACACACTGAACCGATACTATTATTTTTATTTTGTGAGCTCATTGAATTGATTTTCTAAAGATAAAATAATTGACAAAAACTGGAACCAACTGGGATGCTAGTCTGAAGGGAATTAATTAGTCAAATACAAATACTTTGGGCAAATACTAGTTCTACAGCACTGAAAACATGGTAATTAACTACAATAACCATAATCCATTGCACACCAGGACACAGAAGGAGTACAATGCACACAACTGTGGAAGGTGCTTTTATGTGATTGAAAGTTCTTCCTAAAAGTATGCCATATCTACCCTGTTCATAACTATTTCAATTATTTTCTTTGAGAGCTCAGTTGCAGTATAAATCGCCAATCTACTAGGCAGCCAGTAGCTTTTAGTTAGCCACCTACTACTACCTAGCTGCAGATGTGAGGAGAAAAAAGATAACATTGCATATATGTCTGATTAGTACAATAGCTGAATGTCCGTGTGAGTAAATATGAACAAATTACTGAATATAGTGAAATAGAATAGTAATTAAAAAAAAAAGGTAATATAGAAGAGTTTAATATTTTTTAAAGAATAATGTTTAATACTGTATGATGACTGAAGTGATGTGCAATTTCCTAATTACTGAATTGTAAAATATAAACAATAGTAATACATAAAGGCCTGCATACAAAACAGGCTTTGGCTCTAGACAGACAATAGAAAGCTTTTATAGTTAAGGACCTATAATGTAGTTGAAGGATGGGAACACATTTAGCCAAATTGGATTTTGGGCAAGTACTCTTGTGAACAGGTTGCAGGACATACAACCTCACAATAGGCTGGAACATGCTATACCAGTATATGGGCTTTTCTAGCTTTTGTTGGGATTTTTTGATGAGAAATGTTTTCCCTCTAGATTGTGGAGGCAATTTTGCCTGCATATTCAAATGCTGTACAAGAGTCACTGCAGAGGGTAGGGATGTGTTACCACCTTCTGAGCTTTGCTCAGATGATACCATTGGTCTTATATAGAGTATCCATGCACACTGTGCAGAATTAAAATTTGATTATTAGCATCTGAAGATCTCATGTATATTGAGCAAGAGAATAACACGTTATTTACTAATTATTAATTTCATCAATAACATCTTAGTTTAATGTACAATATCACCAGTTTTTCCTCTCAGCCAGGAAAGGCTAGAGTGCAAGATAAGGATCAAAACATTATTTAGAGGTACACTGGATACAGTGTAGCACAATATTTTGCAATAGTCCCACAAATATAAATATAGTTATAAACCACATGAGAATGCTGTCAGCATGGAAAACATATTTTTTCTTTCAAACAGCAACAGATGATGCCAAATTGATAGGGTTTCCTTCCCAGCTCCAAGAAATCAGCATATGGAGGAAGTAAAAGCACCATCACCAACAACATCCCTTTGCTTCCCTGTCTGATACTACACATTTCTCTCTTACGCTCTCTTGTTTTCTGTCTCTTGCACACACACATTCTATAAATAGGCATGGACACATTAATTACGTGGCTGCTGTGGTGAGGTGCCTCTCTACATTCAGAAATGATTCCACACACAGCCAGTAAAACAAAAGCTCCAGTCAAGCACCATTTTATGGAACTCTTCCCAAATATATCCCCTTATTGTGTTTTTCAAATGCAGGTCCAATTTTTAAGGGGTATGATAAATTGTACTAAGTACAGCTACACAACATAATAATTCTACAACAAGAAAGAAACAACAATATAATGAGATGAAAGACCTTAACAGCAAAAGTGGATTGTAAGACAAATCACAGGTGGTTTTACATCATGATTTTACACCATGATTTAACTGCAATAATTGAATCTACGATCATGCCATACAGTGATGATCAGCATGGCATTACATGTTTTTATTGATTATTATGTGTTAATGTTCATGGGTTGTGCCTATTATTAAGGTACAGATACTGCAGACATACTGATAGTCAACCATTAATATTTTGGCTAATCTGAACAGGGCCTAATCAAGTATGATGACTGTTTGGCTTAATATTACACTATAATGACTTGGGAATACAATTAGCTTTGTCCCACAATTAAAGGTATTGCTAGACATTAGCCAATATTTAGTTGCGGATGGTACCAACTAATAACATGTATCACATCTTCAAAGGAATGCATACAATCTCTATGGACTGTACTTACTATCCGGGGGTTAAAATGTCTTCCTCGCTGTGCTTCTTTTTAGCGGCACAACCTGCAGGGAAAAAATATTTTTTACAACTTGGCTGATAACAAGGAACAAATTCACACCCCCGGATGGTAAATCAAGACCATAGAGATTATACAAATGCCTTTGTAGACAGGAAATGTGTTTTTGCTGAGCCCAAATAAGTTTTGAGGTAATTCACTTTTTTGTCAAGCAATAGAAACTTCCACTAAATGTTTGCTAATATCTAGCTACCCTTAATTGCGGGAAGCAGCCTACAATTACATTGTTGAATTTAAAACTACAAGAACATACTTACATTTTTCATGCTTCAATGGTGGAGCCACAACCATAAAGTCTTGCAGCCTTGAAGATATACACACACATTGGCTTCAACAAGTCTGTAACTTGTCATGTTTTGGCAACCTAATATATGGGCACTTTGTGCAAAATGTAGAGTCATTTCGAATAGCTCATCCTTTGAATTAAAGTTGACATCTGCGAATAAACCCCATGTCATTTTATCAGTTTAAGTTCAACATGCTGGAATACATAGACAAAAAGACAGGACGTGTTATTTTCCAGTTTGTTGACAAGGCTAGAAGTTTGAAGTTGGTATTTGTCAGAGGAACCTAGAATTTGTAATCTTTTAATTTTATCTCATCAAATTAAAAAACATGGACAGCTTCTGGAGTTTAAATGAACACCAATAAATGATCAATAGAGAAGAAAATATGTTAATGAAAAAAGGCAGGAGACAGCTGCTTCTTGAAAACTCTTTGTCAGCTAGGCAGATGCTAACTCAACATCAGTAGCTTAACAACATTAGGTGGAACATAAATTTTTTTGTGTTGCATTAGCAGTATTCCTATGCCTTTTGTTTCAAGAAAAGTTTCAGTGGTTGGTTTAGCTACATTAACTAGTGCATGACATTGAGATGGGCAAAGTGCAAGATCAGAATGTGTTTTATTAAAATACACGGTAACAAAATAGAAAGAAAACTCAAACCAATAAAGAGTACAGGGGTTTGCATAATGCTCTTCAGGCTGCTCTCTCTATTTGTCACCATCAATGTTGTCTTTGAGGGCAAAAACTCAGACAAGCAGTTAGCTCCTCATCTTATAGCCCCCTTCATAAGTCCTAATGTGAAACAGCAGAGCAGGGGTGGGTCTGGTCTTGTTAGCGGTTTACAGAATATTCCTCTAGCTCCTGGTGTTCTCTCAGCTCTCTCAATGGTACTAAACCTCCAATGGCTGTGCACTCTCCCACTGTGGGGGAAAGATGCTGATACTGCATGCACACCACAATAGCTTTGCTGATGTTAGCTAGTATATTGGACAAATTATGCTACCATGATTTTGTGACAGTCAAACTTCAGAAAATATGCTCACTGCTGCACAAAACACCTTAACCAGTTGCAAAATGGCACCATATTTTCCTTATAGAAAACACAAGGTTTGATTATGGCAAACGAGTTTGCAGACATGAAGATTCTGACCTGGTGGTAGAGCTAGCATCCAGAAATTACTGGTCATAAAAGGCATTTCTAGCTGTGACTACATAGTATCATACTCTATTTTTTCATCTTTTTCAACATAGTGTAAAATGCACATTCAATGAATAGCCTAAATGTAAGCAAATTTTGCTGAGATTCACAATCTTTTCCCCACACTACCTGTCACCCATGCATTTCAATTACTTTTGCATGAACCTCTTTACTGCATTTATATAAAATTTTGTTTGTGCACGCGTTATTAAACACACTAGATAAAAACATCATCCAACTAATTCTCCAATTCAAAGGCATTAGAAGAATTCTAGTGCCCTCCAGAGGAATACCAGTCCTCTCCAGAATTATTGGCACCCTTGTTAAAGACATGCAACGACGTACAGTGGGGAGAACAAGTATTTGATAACCTGCAAAATCATCAGTGTTTCCTACTTACAAAGCATGTAGAGGTCTGTCATTTTTATCATAGGTGCACTTCAACTGTGAGAGATGGAATCTAATTTTTAAATAATGAATTAGCATTTTATTGCATGACATAAGAGAAATCATACATTTCCTGTAGTTCTTGACCATTTTTGCACACACTGCAGCAGGGATTTTGGCCCACTCCTCCATACACATCTTCTCCAGATCCTTCAGGTTTCGGGGCTGTCGCTGGGCAATACGAACATTCAGCTCCCTCCAAAGGTTTTCTGGCTAGGCCACTCCAGGACCTTGAGATGCTTCTTACGGAGATCCCCTTAGTTTCCCTGGCTGTGTGTTTCGGGTCGTCATGCTGGAAGACCCAGCCACGACCCATCTTCAGTGCTCTTACTGAGGGAAGGAGGTTGCTAGCCAAGATCTCGCCATACATGGCCCCATCCATCCTCCCCTCAATACGGGGCTGTTGTTCTGTCCCCTTTGCAGAAAAGCATCCCCAAAAAATGATGTTTCCACCTCCATGCTTTACGATTGGGATGGTGTTCTTGGGGTTGTAATAATCCTTCTTCCTCCAAACACGGCGAATGGAGTAGACCAAAAAGCTTGGAATTCTTACTGGTTGGTAGGTGATCAAATACTTATGTCATGCTGTTACGGACGCCTTCCGAGGTAGGCGCACGCAACACCCCACTGCGTATATATTCCCAGTGGTGGCAGCAACACGTGAGGTAGAGGGTGCAAGGAAGGGAGTCAGTACAATTAAGCTGATGGGATAGCCCAATGATTTGGGTATTTAATTAACACAAACAAACCATACAATGTAACAAACAATAGGGAAAGAGGGCAGGGTAACACAAGCAGGAGTAGGGCAATGCCAGCGGTCTGTCAAATCAAAGAAAACAAATACAAAGAACCCTGTACTTCCCTACACCTCTAAACCTGCCTAACCGAAACTTACCTAGCAGATCTCTGACCTCACTGCTACAATAACACTGGGCGACAGCCACTGGCTTCTAACCTAGTGTATATAACAGTGGGTTATCTATGGGCGTATGTAAACCCCAGGGTATCTTCCTAGCCCTACTCCACAGAGGACTAAGATGAGGGGAAAACACTACAATACTATAACAAGCCACTCTTTCAAACACTCTAACCTAATCTAACTCTAATTCTAATTCTAATTTCAATATGTCCAAGTCTGTCACAATCACACACACCAAACAGCAATCTGTTATCCTATCCTATCCTATGCTTTGCACTCAAAAACTGATGGTCTTTATGGGCCGGTGAGCCGCTCTGGATTGGCTGGTGGAGGCGACGGCCACGCCCATCTCGTTACGGCAACTCTCTGCACCTGGGAAGGAAACAAAAACACAAAAGGACAGAAAACAACACGGAGGACGTAACACATGCAATAAAATGCAAATTAATTATTTTAAAATTATACAATGTGATTTTCTGGATGTTTGTTTTAGATTCTGTTGTTCACAGTTGAAGTTGCTTACAGACCTCTACATGCTTTGTAAGTAGGAAAACCTGCAAAATCAGCAGTGAATCAAATACTTGTTCTCCCCACTATACCTCTATCTGAGGAAAAATGTGTTTGACTAAAATATTGAATCATTACAGAAATAATCTTTTTAAAATCAAATTACTGTTACCATCCCTGCATTTAATACATTCTGCTCCCCCCGCTTGCCAAGGTAACATCATTGAGTCATCTCATATAATGTTGGATGATGTGGCAAAACACATAATAAGGGATCTGAGGCTTTTCATTATGCAGAATCTCTCTGGATCCTTCAGAGTACCTGGTACTTGCCTGTGACCCCTCCTGGGGTTTAGGTCAGGGAATTGAGATGGCTATTGCATGAGTTTGATTTTGCAACTTTTTTATATCCACACAACCTACATTAAGGTCAACAAACTTTTGGCCCATTTCATTGGTGTGTTCTCTGACATTTCCAATCAAGAGAATGGTTATTGTATCACCTCATATTGATATCCCAGGAAGTCATATATGCCCACTTAAGATTTCATAATGACTTAGATTAACTTAAATTAATCAGTGGTAAAATACTTCTATTTGATGGGATTCATCTAGGTTGCACATAAAGTTTGACTTTTTACAGATGTATTCACAAACAGCAACCCACAAAACCAAGTGAATAAAAAATTCTAGAAAGAAAAGATTAATTCATATTAAAAGAGTAAAATACTCTATTTGGATAAATGAACATCCCTATCAGAATTGCAATTGCAAACTGTCTGAGGCGTCACCAACAACCTTCCAGATCACAAATAAAGTAAATTTGCTTCCCCCTGTGATCAAATATAGTGATTTGGATTAGTTCAGAATAAAAGCAGTTGTTCATTGAGTACTTCACGGTTAAGTAATGCATTTTAAAGCAAAGAATACACTATTTGTGGAAAGGTACTTCATAAGATCTATGAGATTAAGTCGTGGTGAGGCATAAGCGAGAGTATAGGTATAAAAATATTTCAAAGGCTTTGTGTATCGCTTGGAGACATACAGCACCACCCAGACCTTGCAAAGATCAGGCTGTCTGTCAGGTCCTGCATATTAATTTGAATTTTATTCTCAATGACAAGATAATTACACATTTCTTCTGACTCAGTGCTCTGGACCACAACTTTATTTTTCTGCACACAGAAGAAAAGATAAAGCTGCAGGCATCTTTAGAGAAAAAAATCAATTTGGTATAATTACCTTATCATGAAACAATATACACTCAGTGGCCACTTTATAAGTTACACCTATCTAATATTGGCTAGAACCTTTGCATCCAGAAAAACCTGAATAATTTGGGACATCTTTAGGGATTTTGATCTATGTTGATTTGACACTGTCCGTGCAGATGTTTTGGCATCAGGACATGGCACATTGTCCGTCTGGAAGTATCCATTTGGGTAGATTTTGGCCATAAACGGACACACATGGACAGCCACCATACATAGGTAGCCTGTGACATCCAAATGATGCTCAGCTGGTATTAATGCAGCATAATGTATGCCAGGGTTACACCACCATTATACCACCGATGCTCCATTGGGTTGAGATCTGGGGAATTTGGAGGCCAAATCAATAACTTGAACTTGTTGTTATGTTCCTAAAACCACCCCTAAACCATTTTTGCTTTGTGGCAGGGTGTATTATCCTGCTGAAAGAAGCCAATGCCATCAGGGTATACCGTGGCATTGAAAGGGTGCACATAGTCTGCAACAATGCTCCGGTAGGTGGTAGGTGTGAATGTAACATCCACATGAATGGCAGGACCCAAAGTTTCCCAACAGAGCATTAACCAAAGCATCACACTGCCTCTCCCGGCTTGGCTCATTACCATAGTGCATCCTGGTGCCATGTGTTCTCCTGGTAAGCGACACACACACCCGGCCACCCATGTGATGTCAAAGGAACTGGGATTCCTTTTTCCATTGCTCCGTGGTCCAGTTCTGATGCTCATGTGCCCATTGTAGATGCTTTCGGCAGTGAACAGTGGTCAGCATGGACACCCTGACTGGTCTGCGTCTACGCAGACCCATACGCAACAAACTGAGATGCACTGTTCTGTTTTGACACCTTTCTATTGCATTAACTTCTTCAGCTAATTTAGCTACAGTAGCTCATCTGTTGGATCGGATCACACGGGCCAGCCTTCGGTCACCACATGCATCAATGAGCCATGGCTGCCCATAACCCTTGTCACCGTTTCACCACTTTTCCTTCCTTAGATGATTTTGATAGGTACTGACCACAGCTGACTGGGAACACCACACAAGGGCTACAGTTTTGGAGATGCTCTGACCCAGTTGTCTAGCCATCACAATTTGGCCCTTGTCAAAGTCGCTCAGATCCTTACGCTTGCTCATTGTTCCTGCTTCTAACACATCAACTATGCAGACAGGATGTTCACTTGTTGCCTGATATATCCCACCCATTGACAAGTGCCATGATAACAGGATTATCAGTGTTATTCACTTCACCTGTCAGTTGTCATAATGTTATGGCTGATCGGTGTATATGCAGATGGTAATACTTCATACACAAGGTACATATCCATCGAGACGTTACGTAGCTATGCAAGATGTTTTTGGTGCTATCCACCCCTCATAGGAGAATACCTGCCTTTTCTACAGAGACAAATGCCATGTGTATCTGAGTCAAACTCCCCTTCTTTAATCAAAATTTCAAGTTATTTATAGCCTTCTTCATTTTTGGGATAAAGCTTGACATGAAAATTGATGTGATGAAAATACTCCAAGACTTGTAGCAGTCGCGAGGAGCACCATAATTTGCTTTTCAAATAACAAGAGGCTGATCGGTATAATCATAAAACGTAACTATCGGATAAAATAAAACTGCTGAGGGTATTGCTGTTTTTCTGTTCATTGAAAGATTTTGTCATAATTGGTCTCTCCATCAAAGGCAAATGCACCTGCCAAAGGACATAGATATATTCCTAACAGACAATTTTGACTCAACAGAAATAACCTGCTGTTTTCGGGAGGTGTCATTTCTCTGCGCCAGCCTACCGGGGGCAGTTTGGAAGAAATGGGCTTCGGCAGTCGAAGCCTCAGTTGCCCCTCCTCTCTTCTTCCTTGTAATGTTTTTCTCCCTCCTGGGCTCCCATGGCGCAGTGAAGGCAGCATGGCTTTGGGTCACCCTCTTTCTGTTCTCTGTAGCTGTTGAATCACTGATGTACCTAGATTTGACTAAAACATTACATGCAGACATAACATAGAAATAGAGGCGTAAAACATACAAAGTACTTGGCTGTGTTCACCAGGTTTATGATGTTCCTAAGCAGGAGCTAAAACACCATTCATAACTAACCAGTGACTTATTTAAGTTCTGAACTCCCAGTGAATAAGAATAGGGTGAATCAATTTTGTAACTTTATTCAATGGAGACAGCTGAAGTTTGAAAAATGTGTGAACAGTGATGCATCGTGGGCTACCTTCTACTATACAAGTAAGTTAATTTTAGATAGCTCATTTAGCGGGTTACCTATATAGACAAGAAAAGCTGTGTGTAAGTTACAACTACCTTATTTGAATCTCCATGTAATGTATTTATCACATCTGTCACTTTATTTTGCTGTTTTGGTAGTCTGTGCGATGTGATTAAACTAATTAAATCGCTAACATGTTTAGCAAGCTAAATAGCTAGGCTACAGTCAAGAATAACTCCATCCTCACCCCTGACACATACAGTTCACATACACATGCATGAATGTACTGATTATCGATGCATCCCACCAAATCAAGGACAATTAATCATCTCACAAATGAATGATGTGTATTGCTACAATAGTTTGCAATGAACAGTTGCATCTGTTGATTAACTTACATTTTGAAGATTCAATTCCCTATACGTTTCTTATTATGGCATTAATGCAGCATTTAAACACAATGAATTGGGATTATTATTACTATAATCATAACATAAAATCACATCAGGGAAGTGAATTTTCAGAATGTTCTATGTATTGACTTTTTAATGCCGCATCAACATTCACTTCTTTGACTTATAACATTATAACTGTTGACATTAGCATAGTTAACAAACCAGTGATGAAGTCTTTGTCTGAGACATAAACCTGTTGACTGGATGGGTCCCATAGTTGACCATTGTCACCCTCTCTGCGGATGGCCTGAAGCCACAGATCTCTTTTGCTGTCCTTTACTTTTTGGGGGGGAAGTAAAGAAAAGCATAAACTAGGGTTTTTTCTCGTACTCGACGCGCAAACCGCAACCCTGCAGCTTTTAGGTATGGTACCAGTAATATTTCCAATTTTGCGCAGTTGCCTTCTGCACTTTTACAGCACTAGCGTCCCCCAAAACAGGGCGTGGTCGTTCAGACGAGTGGAAAATGACGTCTGGCTGCTCTCATCTATTGGACCTTTTCACGTGACGTCAGACAACTTTCGTTCTGCCGCGATGAAGGTTATGTTCACATCAGGTGTCGCAGTGGAATGCTAACTGCCTGTTTTTCAGATAAACAGTGTTTAGACGTTATTTTTGAGTAGGCCAGACTACAAAGTTCCATTGTGGATCAGTTTGTTTCTCTGTCTGAGGTCTGTATCATTTAACTTTGAATGACAAGTTCATACACAACGTAAACTATTAAACATGTTGCACAAGTAATATTATTGGATTAGTATTAAGTTTAACAATGTCCACCTACCCTTAACCCATTTATTCAAATGGAATCTAGACGGCACTGATCCCTGTTTAATACGGTCCGTCCACTGGCCGATGTGTATTTATCCTCAGGGGGAACGTGCTGACTGCAGGCAAAGGTTCTCCCACGAAGAATACTAAAACTCATCTCTCTTGACCGCCCTCATTCAACGTGCACTTATTTCTCCATCAACAGGGAAATCGTGAAATCTCTTTAGGGAAGTTCTGTTTGTTGTTTGAACAAAATGGTACACTGCAATGGCATCTTCTTGAAGATTGTGCCATGCTAAGTTATTGGATGGGATACTGTTGCGATAGACACAGGGAGAAAAGAAACACCTAAAATAGCATTCAACTTTGAGCAGGAATCAATATTTATCTAGCTATCCTGCACAGTAGTATTGAAATAGGTGAATTACTATACATTCATGAATAAAGTAAATGCCTAACAAAGCGTTAAGTAAACTTGTTACAATACAGGCAGCAATGTAACGTTGTCGGCACCCGGTACTAAAGTTGTTGCTAGCTAATGTTAGTCCACTTTCCTAAGGCAGTTTACAATTGTGAATTAACAATAACGTTAGCAAGTTACAAACCATTGCATATGCGTAACCATTATTACTCTTAACTTTGCTAATTTAACTTAAATGTACCTTTTGGAATTTCTTCAAGTAGCTAGCTAGCTAGTAAACTGTTGTCTCAAGCTACGGGGTAAAACGGAACTGAAGTTAAACTGCTATGCAGAAAGGTGAAAGTTAGATGACATCATCGTGAAAAGGGCCTTTAATATGCGCGCTTTAACCAGTTTGCATAAGGCTAGTCCTGCAAGGCCACACCTTCATTCAAGTCCGGCTGCTTTGGAGGTCTGATGAAAAAACTTGACTATTAAAAAACGTTGCTGCTGACTCTGCAGCAAGATTTCTATTTGATGTTAGTTTTCAAAATAACCTCCACTCACAGGCTTGTTGAAGGCGGGCTTAACACGGTTTCAGTATTTCTTTAAACTGGAAAGAACACATTTAATTAATCGGCAGTGCCAAGTGGTGTAATATGGAAACATAAAATACTTAAAATGCTCTCTTTAGCTTTTAAGTAGTGAGCAACCACAGAGCAAGTCAAATTATTAATGCTGACATGCATTCAAATTGTTACACAATACAAAAACTTTTCTATACATATGACCATTCTTAATTCCATTTGGAAGTACACATTTAAGATCATCTCTACACAATATTAGAAACATTAGAAAACATTAGAAAACTGCAATCTTCTGGTGTCCACATAGATGTTTGTGTTTCAAGTCTAAGCTTTGACTTGGCCATTAAAGGACATTCATGGACGTCTTTTGAAGCTACTCAAGGTTTATGCCATGGCATATTTCTCAGAGGTACAGGGAGAGTTTGTTAGACACCATTTTTGCTCTTAGTTTTTGCTCTGACATGCACTATCAGGGACGTTATATAGTCAGATGCATGTCTTTCTAAATCACATCCAATCAATTGAATTTGCCAGAGGTGGACACCAATCAAGTTCTCAAGACATCATGGATGATCAACAGAAACAGGATGCATCAGAGATCAATTTGTCTTGCAAAGAATACTAATGTACATGATATTTCAGTTTTTAATTTTCAATAAATTGGCAAAAATATCTAAAGACCTGTTTTTGCTTTTGTAATTGGGCATTGTGTGTAGATTAGTGTAAAAGCAAATAAGTCATCACGATTCTAAAAACTGAGGCCAACCAGAAATTTCAGTGGGATCTTTTCATTTTAGAATATTTTAAGAATATTGGACACATTTTCTGTCCATGACAGGGAATGTCTTTGCTCATATATAAATGGAAAGGGATTTTCCAAAAATAACTAAAGTTGCACTGGCGGGATCGCATGGAGGAATGGGCCAAAATACCAGCAACAGTGTGTGAAAACCTTGTGAAGACTTACAGAAAATGTTTGAACTCTGTCATTGCCAACAAAGGGTATACAACAAAGTATTGAGATGAACTTTTGGTATTGACCAAATACTTATTTTCCACCATAATTTACCAATAAATTCATAAAGAATCCTACAATGTGATTTTCTGGATTTTCTTTCTCATTTTGTCTTATAGTTGAAGTGTGCCTATGATGAAAATTACAGGCCTCTCATCTTTTTAAATGGGAGAACCGGCACAATTGGTGGCTGACTAAATACTTTTTTGCCCCACTGTACATTTTCTTCAAATTAGAAGCAGACGTGTAATGTCTTCATTCAGGGACGCTGTCAGGAAGCCCAGGGCTTCCCCGCCCCCCAGGCTTCATTGAGTCCCATTTTGTGAGTAAAGCACACTTCTCCCAAATAAGTATATAAATGTTCCTCATGTTTTCAAGTTTCCTGCAATCTTACAAAATTGCTCATGGAACCACGCTGTAAAATGTTTCCTATCATTTGGAAAAGAGCAGTGATTAGCAAACACTACTACACAATCCATCAATGAAAAGTGTGGAGGGAGATTTCTTGAAAAGTATCTTCTGATTTATGTCCTACGTCTGGGAGCCAGCAGCCAATCCAAACCATTTTTGGAATAGAAGACCTCGAATAGAAGGTGTGACAAGTGGGAGATAGGGACCTGCAAGTCAAAATTAATGCTTGGTAATAGCCCAGCTTCAATGTGCCTTGGCATATAATCTTACATACAAATGATACGAACTGGAATGTCTCTGACACTGGTAGCCAGGAAGCATTTTAGGTTTGTGCATTTTGCCACTGGAAAAAAACTGTATGAGCCATTGACATTAAGTCCACAGGAGATGAAAAATAATGTTATTTTCTACCCTGGGACACATCTTTAGCACTAACCTAACAAATAGCCATCAGTAACACTGAGTAACTGAGTTGATGCAGTCAAGCATGTCAGCTTCAAAAGGAAACCTTACATTCATCTACTGTTTGTGATTATTAATGCGTACAATAAGAGTAGCAATAAAGAAGCATCAGAGGAAATTAAAGAATAACGGACCCTCACTTGCCATCTGTCGGTAGTTAGGTTTCTATCCAATTAACGACAGATTTTTATGCAAATATTATAAAATCTACAGGAAGAAAATCTGAATTAATTCCCAACATGTTTTTACATCAAACTGACTTCTTGCTGACGAAAAGCAGTGATGCAGTGCACACATTTTTCATATATATTTTCATGCATTAAATTAAAACCTGAATGTATATGTGGCCATCACATTTTTGCCACAACATTTTTATTTATTAGCCAATGTGGTACTTGATATCTGCACTCTAGCAAACAGTTTGTAAATACATTGTGGTTAATTAAGCTTCCATACATTTATATTACTATAGGCAAAACTGAGAGGACACACTAAGCTGGCTGGTCTCAGAGGATGCATAAGATGTTTTATGTAAACAGCTGAATTTGTGATGTGTTATTAGGGTACAGACCGGCCACAAGGGGAAGTCTTGAGAGCTGTCTTCAGTAAGGTGTTGGGATTGAGGATGGTGGGGCAGGAGAATTCACCACCAATCTTCAACACAATAGTTGAAAGGTTGAATGGATTAGGAATAAATTATGTTTTGTTTTTTCTAAATTTAATCCCAGTACCTCTGATCCCTATCCTTAACCCTAACCATAAATCTACATTTTAACATTTCAATACATTTTAGTAGCACATTGCATTATACCTAAATGTAACATAGTATACAAGATCAGCTCTCACACCTTTAAAGATTTTAAGGTTTCTGAGATATGGCTGCCCTGCAAGTCCCAAAGTCCAATTCTATGTTTTACAAATATTTGGTGGATAGCATCAATATTTGTTGCTAAGCAATAGATTGAGTGGGCTATTGGTAAGGGAAAAGCTATTACTCATACTCCAAGAAAGTGCTCCATAGACTATCAACTAACTTTCAGCGGTACCTGCCAACTACTTTCTATTTACCAAATTGTAGCCACTCCACTATTGTGTCACCTGCTTAAGACACTGAAACTTTATTGGCAAGGAGCTTGTGACTGAACTTTCAATTAATAAAGTTGATCAAACATTTAATCTGTAGACGAATCATTTCCATGCATTCTAGTCTTAGTTGATAATCAATATTTGTAAGGCATTTCCATAACAATTTCTACTTTTACTTGCAAAACTCACCATATTGGATGGATAAATTGTATATCGTCATGAATAATAATTTACAAAACATTACACCGGTTTACTTGCATAACTGTAAATTGAGACGTTGATAATGACAACCACCCAATGCATGCCTTTAAAAGATACATTGTGAAGCATAATGCTGGCTCAATTTCTTTTACAACATCTTTCAGCTCAGCAGCCCATAGTGGAAGTGTGTGTGTGATCATACTGGAATAATGACAATCTGACAGAAACATGTCATTGTTCAAATTACAAAGCCTGATTAACATATTGGTAATGTAAGAACGCAGTATTCCTGAGCAAATATGGCACAAAACTGAATGTATAGTTGGATTGTGCATGATGTTGGTTACTGCACTGGGGATTTAATTTGCATCACAAACCCTGTCATTTTCATTATGTGTTAATTGCATTTCACCTGGTTGCAGCTCAAAATCAGACAGGCCCATTGGTTTAGAATAAACTGTAGTGAAAAGAATACACTTCAAAAAGATCTGAAGCACACACATGCCCACTTTCTAAAGGATAAAATTAACATTTACAAATGTTACCCTTTTTCCACCCTGTTAAGTCAGATAAAACTGTCCTGGGCCAGGAGTTTATTTCTCTTAGTTTCCAAAACCCTCACCTATCCCTTTAAAGAGTGAAGCTTTGTATTTCACAGTAAGTTATGAATATTTTAATGACATGCTTTATATGACATGTTAATGCAGTTTGGACAAAGAGGACAAGCTAAGTACAGCTTAAGTCAGTCAGTTCCAAGAAGCCACAGCAATAGCTGGATAGCAAATAATGAGTAGCCAAGGTGTCCCTACTCTGGTCACTGTCATAAGATTCATCCTCTCTTGGTGCAGTCCAAATTTGAGATTTTATGATCACAAGTTTACACTTTACTAAGCCAATCCTTTCAACATCAAAAATACACCTCCCTTGAAGTACATTAAGAAAATAATTTATCAAATTCATTAACTTGTGCAGAGCCTACGACCTAGCTGTAAAGTAGCTGGCTCAGTCACAAACCACTTCTCACCCGAGAGAGACGTTCAATTAACTGCTCAGACATTTCTCCCACCTACCATTGGCCACCACTGTAGCTTCATAATTCTCTCAATAAAATGTGAAGAATACCTGACATCCCAAATAAATCTCATTCTGAACATTAAGCCATTGGCAGTAACTATAACTGTGGTTAGACTTTACAAAAATCTTTGAAGTTTAGGTATGTTTTTATACTGGATAGATCTGGATGCACCAATACCCAAAAAATAATCAGGCCGAATACAAGTGCTTACATTTAGCTACTTGCTGATACTGAGTATGGTTACCAAGAAGGCCAACTCAAAGCTGCACTAGGTAAGATTAAAAAAACAAAAGTTATCCCCTATAAACAACGTGGAAACACCGGGTTCAGGTGTTTCCACGATTCTCTCGTCTTTTCACTTGACGAAAAAGTCAGTTATTGTCACCTATATTGATAGGTATTGTATTAATGTGATTCACGAATTAATCAAAAATGTTGTGGTGCCATGACATTAAATAGCATCAGTGTTAAGTTATTCAGTCTTGCTAGCATTAGTTGAATTCTTATGACTTTTCCAGGTAGTAAGATAATAGTAGCCCTATTTCAGGCAAATAAGTTATTAAAACGGACAGTGGCAAAAGGCAAAATACGAAAATCTTAGGATTTATTGTTGCTGCAGAATCTAATAGGTTTCACCACAGACCTCTATTTTGAAGTGAAAATACGAAAACCGGAGGTCTTATTGCTGCTGCCGAAACTCGTGAATCCGTTGTGGCTATCGAGTTTTTAGCTATTGTGGCTCAGACGATAGCTACTTTTTACTAAAGTGGTGTTAAACTGTACTACAATGATGATTTAGATGTTTGTTAGTGGACTGTGTTAACTTACTGGTGTTTGTTCGCATTCGCCAAAGAAGGCACGTTTATATAGAAAGGATAGGAGTTTAAAGCAAGGTTAACGGTTAAATTAAACACCCTGGCGGCCAACAAAAACAGGGAGGCTTGTTGGCAGCGTATTGCCGACAGAGAAAATTCGTGGGAGAAGTGTTCTTGTCATTTGTTCTCTCTTTTGGCTTAGACTCTTCTATTTGTATATTGATTGAGATCCAAGGACAAGCAAAATAGTGTATCTAAATAAGTGAAAACAATTGAGATTTAGTTATGGCCCACACCTCTGAAAATAGACCCATTACTCACTGTTAATTATTTAAGATCTACTCCATAAAACACCCAGGTTGTAGGAGTACCTGTATGAATTTCATGATCAAATATCTGAACATCAAGGCTGTGAAATGACTTTCTATTCACATTGGCCTAACCCATCTCTGTTCTCCCAGGGGCGCTCTAATGGGGATATGCATATGGACAATCGCACCAATCATCCTCGGGATTCCTGTGGGAAAAAATGTTCTGTATACAACCTCGGCCCAGCCTATGCATACTAAAAATAGACCAAGTATTTTTTGCAAATTACTTGCGATTGCATAAAAAAAAGCATACTTGATCTTAAGAACACTTAAATGGCCAGGGAAGCAACAAATGCATCAAGCAGTTTCATGAGAGCTACCTCCTTGCGAACTTCACGGCATAGCCTACAGTATTCTTGCCTAAATGTTCAGCATCACCAATGGAATACATGAAATGTCCACTGGGCAAATATCACAAAGCTCAACACACTGTTCAACATAAGCGCATTACTCCGGTGGGTGGCATTGAAGACGTCTGGCCCTAGAATCCGGTAAATATATGGAATTCCATCAGATGAGGATCAATGTGTTTATTAGAGAACATCACAGAGAAAAGCTCGAGTTACATGGCCTCTAAACACCCTTCCCCAGCGGAGTTAGTCGTACAGATTGTGAGAAGCTATGTCAATTGGGTCTTCCAAATGTGCCTGCCTATTTGTGTGAGGAAGGGCGGTGCTTATGTTGGGTAACATCGAGTTAACCTGCTCCGGACAGTTTAGGGATGCAGCTTAGGGTGCCATGACAGCATACCTCTGGTAAAACATTCACCTTTCGTAGTTCAAGTTAATCACACCCAACGTCACCAAGTTACTCATAGTATGCCCCTCAGAGCTTGCACTCTACTTGTCATTGCTGACATCTTGGTCTTCCTGTTCTACCAATCTGAGTTCTATACTAATGAATCCAGAGACGACAACCATTGAGTTTCACTTGTTTCCATGATCTGGTATCAGCACATTTCTATGAGTACATGAGCCCAGTGTCGGCCCGATACCAGATACTGGTATCAGTGCATCCCTAGATAATGTGTGTTATCCACTGGAGTCCACAAGGTAAATAGCTACATTCATTCTACAAGTAGCCAGGTATTGTTAATGGAAAACTGTGGTCTCAAGCACTATCTTCATTTGGATGAAAATCTAGTGACCGAGGTTGAATTCCTATTGCTCAAAGTGAGATATGATCTGCACTCAAAAAATACAAAGGAATCCCCCAAAAGTCAAACACAAATTCTCTTAGGGAACTATGAGAATTTGTATAGGTTCCTATGTTCTGTACCTAATCTATATTTTGCTCCCTGGCAAGTGAGTCTACATGGTTGTAAACTTGTAAAGCTGAAATTTCATAGAATGCATCAGAATCACTGCCATTACCATAGTAGCCACTTCTGTGAGACTGAAAAGCAGAGGAAAGCATGGCAAGTCATTTCCATTACTTGCAAGTAGTTGACTTAGATCAGGCATTCACTAAAATGCACAATGTCTCTCAGCCTGCAAATCAACAGAGGGCGTGAACAAGACTTGCGCTTATTCTGTCAGAATTCAACCTGCAACAGCGATGGCATGCGGTTATCATTTTCATGAAACCATTTGGTTACAGCTCCTGCACTATGGCTAGTGGGAAAACCATAGTAGTAGGACCCGTAAGGAGCACACAACTTCAAACATAATGAGTATTGTGTAGTTAACTCAGAAACCACACCTGTGAAGAAGTACCTGCTATCAATTTAATCCCACATTTACTCAAGGATTCTTCATTTTTATAACTAACTGGATCTTATGATTCTAAAATCGGGCTGCATAAACCACATTAAGAGGTATCAAGTGTAGAAGTTGTTTCAGAGAAAAAGAGCAATTGGTCCAACCAGCATTAATAGAATTTCCAGTCACAATGTAAAAGCATAACAGTTGTGTTTATCTAGATTATCACTAATTAAGCATCTAATAAATATTCCATAAAAATCTTAACCTTTATAACCCACTTAACATATTTACCTTATGTAGGGTATTAACAATATCTTTGTATAAACATTTTTATTTACTCTAAATACGTGGACCAAAACAACATAACAGTCTGATTCAGATAAGCTAAAAATACCTTCAATTTGATTCTCTGGGGTAATTCATACCTTTATCAGAACATAAGCAAAACAATTCTAACAGACTCAATACATTATGGATAAAAATGAATACAAGTGACACTCTCCCATTATTTACAGTCCTTTCTGACTAACGTGAGCTCTTGGAGGAAAAAATGTACCACAGTACAGGAAAAAGTTTGCTTTGGCATAGTCCACTTAAAAAATCCAGAACTTCCAAATTGAAAACATAAGGGTTGCATCCATATGGCGTTAGAGGGCAAATGGGAAAGAACATAAAAAAAAACCCATCAGGAATAAGTGTGCAACAAACAGTTTCAAATAGACAAAAAGGGGCAAAAAGAAAAGAAATAATTGTATCTTGTGTGGTCTTGACGCTTTTATGGAGAAAATTTTTTGGCTTGTGCTCGAACCCTTTTTTCATATTCCACTCTGTTTTGGCTGAAATTAAAGACAGTAAGGTTAAGCAGGAATGGGACATTTCATAGAAAAGCTAAAAACTGCATAAATGCCTTGAAACCATGTTTTGCCAACAGTAACTAGACCAGGGTTGCCAGATTTCATTGACAGTATACTGCCCTATCACCCACAAAAACCCAAACAATTTTTACTATACAACCCTCTGTATAGACCATACAAGCCCATTTTTGCCAACATACTATCATTAAAAATAGCCCAACTATTTTTAATGATGGGAAAACATCCCCATCTGGCAACACTGAACTAGACATTCAAATATTGTTCAGCATGGGAAAAAGCTAATGAGGTTTTGCCTGCAGCTGTGGCTATCCTATTTCGAATGACATTTAGTCAACCTTTACAGAATTAAATCTACAGGCTCAGACTACAAACTCACCAGTAAATCGTATATGCCTCTGCTTGTGCAGGATCCTGGACATTTGGTTCATTTAGGAGTTCTTGGATTCCTAACAATATCTGTGGATGAAAAAGTTTATTGCAATCTTATCCTATCAACCTACCATGGTGTTTGACCCAGGGATGTCACTAGAAAATCACAAATGGGGAGGCTAAGCCTTGTTTTGGGGGGTCTGGGCATACTCCCCAAAACATATTTTAATGTATTTTTAGAGTAACAACAGGTTATTTTTGCTCACGTTTGGCTAAAAGTAAACAGACCTAATATGACTTAAATACTATAAAGTCCTAAAGTCCACTCTGTCTTTAGCCATCCAACAACAACAGTCACTTATGTGAACTATATTGTTAAGTAAATGAACACATACTAACAGTATTCTGTTTTTAAGCGATTTTTCTGAATCATTCTAAATCATTTGAAAAACAGATTTATTCATTGCCCATTCATCTCGGAATTAAGTCATTAAAAAATATCAAAATATAAAAAAGAAACATTTAACAACCAGATCTCTTTTCCTCTGAACAGAATACGTAGCAATACATTAACTTCAAACCCAAACAAACACGAATCTGTGAAACATGCCCAGTTTTGCAAATGTGTTCCTGATGATTATTAGTGACATACAATTGTTAGCTAGCATGTCATTAATGGGAAATTATTATTTTCAGTAGTTCGTTAGTGTTGTCACCCTCTAAGATAAAAGCTCTTACTTGTTTGATAGTAATGGCAGGCCTCCAGTCTTTGTCCTCCTCTAGAATCGATAGACAGACAGTACCAGAGGGATACACGTTTGGATGGAACAACGGGGGCTCAAACTTGCCTATCAAATGGTGCAGAAAATATACATTACTTCACAGTTCAAACTATATAGAAAAAAATCCAAGTATCTAATTTATACACTGAACCACATACACTTTGGAGGTGAAGACGGATAGTCATCTTTGAAGAGCATACGTAGTTTAAACAAACCCCCCTCCCATGGTGTCTGTGGAGAAAACATAGCAATTTGAGGTAAACACTTGTCAGTACGTTAGTAATATAGGGTTTTCCTAAGGACCAATTCACATAAAGCAGAGTAACCTGCAAGAAATTGGTAGGAAGTGCAAGCAACAATTTACATCAGACCCTAAACTTTTTACACCACAACTTATGTGACTACAATATACATTGGGCAATGGAATATATTTCACAACTCAGAATAATGTGCAACAATTGAGTTTATATAATAATCATGCCAATGCAAATCTTATGATGTCTTGTTAATGTCAAACTTGTAGTGTGACTAGGTTGTTATTGAAGAACATCTCCCATGTTGTAACTAATTAACATTTGATTCACAATTTATTCCAGTTTTACAGTTTCTTGAAGAATGTTACTATACACAGTTGTGCTCATAGGTTTTCATACCTTGGCAGAAATTGTGGCATTGATTTTGAAAATACAGCTACGGAAAAAGACCACTCTTAATTTGAACCCTTTTGTTCCTCACTCAAAACCTTCCTTTCCAAATTCTTTTGGAAGAATAAGCTACAGTGGTCCCTTACATTTTTCCAGAGCTGAATGACTGATTATGCAAAAAAAAAAAAAAACGTTTTCATTGAAGGACAGTGATCATATGAAGCCATTTATTATTAGTTGTTTTGCTCCTTTTGAAATCAAAATGATAACAGATATCACCTAAATAGCCCCAATCTAAAATGTTTACAATACCCTTGAATATTTGTGTGTCTGTAACAAGGCCAAGAAGACCCACAGACACACAAGATGACCTAGATAAATTATAGGTTAATTTCCCACACCTGTGGCTTTTTACATTGCATTTAGTGTATAAATATTCAGACTTAACTCTCACATGGATACACTGATCAGGCTTAATACTGAGCCATGCGGAGCAGAAAAGAACTGTCAAAAGCAACAAGGTAATAACATTTGATAAAATATGAAAATGGATATAAAAAGATATCCAAAGTCTAGCAAATGCCAGTCAGTACTGTTCAATCATTTATTCTGGGATTTCTTGATATCAAGCTACGGTCAGAGAGATTTCAGCCAAAACTGCCAGGAGAATTGTTCGTGATACAAAGAAAAACCCACAGGTAACATCAGGAAAAATACAGGCTGCTCTGGAAAAAGGCAATTTAGTTGTTTCAAGGAGCACAATACAACAATACTTGAACAAAAATGATCTGCATGGTCGAGTTGCCCGGTTACTAAATGCCCAACAACACCATTCTTCTGCACAAAAGCTGCGCATGGGACGCTCTTGGACTTTCCAGCGCGACAATGTTCCTAAGCCCAAGTTGACCCTCCAGTGGAAACAACAGAAAAATGTGAGGATTCTGGAGTGGACATCAGTCTCCGGACCTTAATATCATCGGGCCACTCTGGGGAGATCTCAAATGTGCGGTTCATGCAAGACGATGAACCGCACATCTTTGACTTTGCATGACTTGGAAGCATTTGGCCAAGTCAAATTGGCAGCTATACCACCTGCAAGAATTCATGGCCTCAATCATCTATTACAAAAGACTGCACGCTGACATTGATGCTAAGTGGGTGCAATACACAGTATTAAGAACGAAGGGTGTGCAGACTTTTAAACAGGGGTCAGTTAATTTTTTTCTTTGTTGCCATGTTTTGTTTTATGGTTGGGCCATTCTGTTGTTATGACTTATAGCTGAATGTAAATCCCATAAGAAATAAGACAGGTTTGCCTACTCACATGTTTTCATTACAAAAGGTACATACGTTACCAGTTCTACAAAGGTATGCAAACTTTTAAGCACAACTGTATCTTGCATTACTGGTAACCTCTAGTAAATAGTTAATACTTTGCTTTAGCTGTATTAAAACAGTATCTGATGTCCAGCCAAAAAATACAATAGTGCCAACTTGTTTAGCAGCATAGAACCAAGCACTTGCTTCCTTCAGTCTAATTGCCAAGTGCTAAAATAATAATAAAAAAATTTTAAAAAGATTTGCTCTTGGACTAAAGGACTCTCACCCCTTTCTTTCCAGGGATGGCACACTCCCAATTCATCAAGTTCATTGTTCCATCTGGATTCTTTGTGGGCACAGCAACAAAGCCCTGAAAGGAAGAAGATATTGTTTTGTTACTAATATAGATCTATGAACATCCCAGTTATAAAACTGTCAAGAATCAACACATGTTATGCATTTGTAACCATGAGAGAAATAGAATTTACCTGTTGTGTAGTTGTATACAGCAGTTAGATTCATCAACATACTTTGGACATGTTGAGAAAGCTGTACAAAATAGTTCAGTTTGTGGAAGTTGGACCTCAGGGATGAGACAAGTCTCTCCCTAGTTATGACATTTTACAGGTAATCAAGTGGCTAATTCCAAGTCATGTGTTAAATTCCTACTTCCTATTTGGTTACAAACACAGCACTACCCATTACCCCTATAAGCACTTTGACTGGGTGTGAGAAAAATATTGAACTGTCATTGGTAAGTCACTGAATGTGTTTATTTTGGGCCCTGTTATCAGCTCAGTCATTTGTCATGTAGCCTATTGCACTGGGTCGCAAGCATTCCATTGGGGATCCCCAGACAATTCACGGTTATGTTGTAGCCCTACATCAGCTTTCTCAATTCACATAAAAAGTTTGACAGTTAATAATAATAGTACATTTTATGTTCGGGGAGGCCTTTCCAAACACTCAAGGACATCTTACATTATGGGCCTATATAGAGCAGCTAACCAACAGTCCCAGTTAAGCATGAAGTCGGGGGGGGGGGGGAAATCTAACAAATACACAGGGCACAGAGAGGAAAGGCTGAAGGCAGTACAGAATAAGGTGGCTATGTCAGCCTGTTGTAGGTGATGGAGGGGTGCATTCCAGACTGCATTTAGAGCAGCTAGAAGCCCGGCCTCCCATGGTGGAGAGGTGGAATGGGAGGGTGAAAAGGAGACAAGCAGAGGAGCGTAAGGAGTGAGAAGGGGCGTAGTGTGAGAGATCAGAAAGGAAGGCGAGTGCCAGGTTGTTGAGGGATTTCCATGTGAGGTGGAGAGTCTTGAACGTAATCTGACTTTGACCAGGGAGCCAGTGAATTTGGGTAAGAGTTGGTGTGATATGTTTGGATTATCTGGTGTAGGTGAGGATTCTTGCTGCAGAGTTCTCGACCAGTTGGATTCAGTTGATGACTTTGGTGGGGATATCAAAGAAGATTTTTACCGTAGTCTAGGCGGGAGGTGACAAAGGCGAGGGGCAGAGTCTGGCAGAGATGGAAAAAAAAGCTGTGCTTGTGGTGTTTTTTCTGTGGGTTTCAAAGGAATTGGTGTTGTCCTGGATGATACTGAGGCTTTTCACTACGGAAGTGAGGGACCAGATAGCCATTGACGGTGATGCTAAGGTTTTGCTTGTTGAAGAGAGTGTGCATTTGGAGTCAATAAGAATGACCGTTTACTGAGTTTAAGTTAATGTTCATCCAGCGTCCAAGCACTGACCCCTGGGGGACACCTTGAGTGACAGCTGCACACTGATCTATGTTTTCTGTTATGGACACGGTCGGTGAGGTAGGAGAACCAGGAGAGCGCAACATCCGTGACACAAATACCAGCCAGATGTTCCAGGAGAAGTGGGTGGAAAATGGCATCAAATGCTGCACTCTGGTTTAAATGGCCAAGGATGCATCGTATGCCAGAGTGAGGGGCACAGAGGTCGTTAGTGATTTTGACTAGGGCTGTTTCCGTGCTGTGTTTGGACCAGAAACCAGACTGGAATTATATCACTGCAACTCAATGTAACTCAGTAATGTATATGGCCCCCATGTGCCTACAGGCACTTCGACAATGCCTGGGCATGCTCCTGATGAGGCGGAGGATGGTGTCCTGGAATCCTTTCCCAGGCCTGGATTAGGGCATCAGTGATCTCATAGGCAGTCTGTGGCACTCCTTGGCAGCATCGGACGCACATAATATCCCAGAGGTTCTCAATTGGGCCCTGTCCAGTTCTCGTGTAGCGGCCCAGCTCGTGGGATCTCCCCCATGCTCGAGACTACTGGGAGACACAGCAAACCTTGTAATGGCACGTATGGATGAGCCATCCTGGAGGAGCTGGACTACTTGTGCAACCGAATGGGGTACTGCCTCATACTACCTGTAGTGAAACATTTTAGAATGCTAAAGAGACAGCAATTGTGGCCACCAACAGCAAAACCATTCCCTTTTAGGGGTTGTCTTGCTGTTGCCTCTCCAGTAAACCTGTTGTTACATTCATTTGCACCAAAACAGGTGACATTTATTCACAATCGCTTATGCTTCCTAACTGGACAGATGGACATCCCTGAAGTTGAACTGAAATGGTGTTATACTGTGATGATTGTGTTCCCTTGTTATTTTGAGCAGTCAAAGGTGATCTCTGCATGCTTGAGAGTGGATTTCAAGACCTGTTCTTTTGTACAGTAGGGAGAACAAGTATTTGATACAGTGCTGATTTTGCAGGTTTTCCTACTTACAAAGCATGTAGAGGTCTGTAATTATTATCATAGGTACACTTCAACTGTGAGAGATGGAATCTAAAACAAAAATCCAGAAAAATCACAATGTAAGATTTTGATGTTTTTGGTGTATCAGAAAAGCAGGACTTAATATTTGGTACATAAACCTGTCTGCAATTACAGAGATACGTGTCCTGTAGTTCTTGACCAGGTTTGCACACTGCAGCAGAGATTTTGGCCCACTCCTCCATACAGACCTTCTCCAGATCCTTCAGGTTTCCGGCTATCGCTGGGCAATACGAACTTTCAGCTCCCTCCAAAGATTTTCTATTGGATTCAGGTCTGGAGACTGGCTAGGCCACTCCAGGACCTTGTGATGCTTCTAGCGGAGCGACTCCTTAGTTGCTCTGGCTGTGTGTTTTGGGTCGTTGTCATGCTGGAAGACCCAGCCACGGCCCATCTTCAATGCTCTTACTGAGGGAAGGAGGAGGTTGCTGGCCAAGATCTCGCGATACATGGCCCCATCCATCCTCCCCTCAAGACAGTGCAGTCATCCTGTCCCCTTTGCAGAAAAGCATCCCCAAAGAACGACGTTTCCACCTCCACGCTTCACGGTTGCGATGGTGTTCTTGGGGTTGTACTCATCCTCGAAACACGGCGAGTAAAGTTTAGACAAAAAAAGCTCTATTTTTGTCTCATCAGACCACATGATCTTCTCCCATTCCTTCTCTGGATCATCCAATTGGTCATGGGCAAACTTCAGACAGGCCTGGACATGTGCTGGGTTGAGCAGGGGGACCTTGCGTGCGCTGCAGGATTTTAATCCATGACGGCGTTGTGTGTTACTAATGGTTTTCTTTGAGACTGTGGTCCCATTTCTCTTCAGGTCATTGACCAGGTCCTGCCCTGTAGTTCTGGGCTGATCCCTCACCTTCCTCATGATCACTGATGCCCCACAAGCTGAGATCTTGTATGGAGCCCCAGCCCGAGGGAGATCGACCGTCGTCTTGAACATCTTCCATTTTCTAATAATTGCGCCAACAGTTGTTACCTTCTCACCAAGCTGCTTGCTTATTGCCCTGTAGCCCATAGCAGCCTTGTGCAGGTCTACAATTTTATCCCTGATGTCCTTACACAGCTCACTGGTCTTGGTAATTGTGGAGAGGTTGGAGTCTGAGTGTGTGGACAGGTGTCTTTTATACAGGTAACGAGTTCAAACAGATGCAGTTAATACAGGTAATGAGAGGAGAAAAGGCTTCTTAAAGAAAAACTAACAGGTCTGTGAGAGCCGGAATTCTTAATGGTTGGTAGGTGATCAAATACTTGTCATGCAATAAAATGCTAATAAATTAGATCCAAACCCCTTTGTGAAAAACGATATGTCCACTTAAGAGTCCAAGTGGTTATGCATTCTTAAGCAGGTTGGACACTCATGGGGAGATATCCTACAGACCAAAACTTCACCAATTTAGACAATTTAGCACTGCTTCTGTGGCACCCAAAAGCCTTAGAAATTGACTTGCAACCCCTTCCGGAATGATAGGCATTGAAAACCTTTTCCAGAGGGCTTCAAGGAATTATTTGGATTTTAGAATGATGTACTATATCTCTAGAACTTGGGGGTCTCAAGTTTTCCACCACATGGGCATAAATGAAGAAAAATGAAAAGATTAAACATGTGTAAGATGCTTTCACTGAGTCAGTCTTCTCCCCTGCATATTGGTAAGTGCAAGTCCAGCCCTACGTTCTGTCAATGCCCCTTTACTTTCTCCACATGTTACAACCATATTCTAAAATTTATTAAATATTTTCTCATTAACCAGAGCAAAAACAATGTCATTAAGGAATTTTCCACAGACCTCCAAAACAGGATTGTGCCAAGGCACAAACCTGGGGAACGGTACCAAAATATTTCAGAATCCACTCTGTAAGACATATTCCAGCCCACTTGGAGCTAAAGTACTCTTACACCTTGAGATTTTTTTTTTTGCTTGTCTTATTAGTTGATTTCAACAACAGTGACATGAAGAAGGTATTGAAAAGCAGAGTTTTTTGGGGAAAACTACAACTTCAGTTTCACCTAGTGAATACAATATTATCATGTGTATAATAAACATAATATCAATATTATAATTTTTTTATATCATGGTAATTGTCAGTACCGGTATATCAGGACACCCCTAGTCTGAAGTCGTATGTAAATGTGGTGTCTTTTGCAAACATTTCTAATAAAACAGATTTTTGCTAGGTCATTATGGGGTTTTGTACGTAGATTGATTTGAAATTTTTATGGAATCAATTTTAGAATAAGGCCCTAACATAACAAATTGTGCAAATAGTAACATCTGAATACTTTTCCGATGCACTGCACATCGGCATGTCCACTATTGGCAGGCCAACGACCCATAAAACACACATTTTCTTATAAATGGGACTAACACACACAGACCACGCAAGTAGTGGACAAGTCCTTTCATACTCACAAAAGGATGGTCCTTTCGCCAGGCCTTCCTTTCTTGTGCAAGACGACTTAAGGCTATACCAGACATGACTTAATATCTTCCTAAGACAAACAAAAGAAAATAAAGGCTTAAAAAAGAAAGAACATTACATAACACAATGGCTTATCTGTTCTTGTTGATTACATCTGGAAGTCGTAAAATGCTTGATATTGAACCAAATGTTTGAACCGGCACTTTCCACTGATGATATCCAGGTGAAGCATTTCAAAAGAAATGCTGGACCATTTTATCAGGAACAAGAAAGCAAATGTTATTCTATTGATTTTTGCTTTACTTTTTGATAAGAAAACATTGCTGGTTTAGAAAAGGCTATCAAAAAGATGTGGCCTAAACCATTATGATTTATAAACTAAAAGAACCACTTTAAAAAAATCTATTCTGTAATTAACTGGAAGCCAGTGCAAAGAAATAAGAACCGGAGCGCTCGGCTCTCTTGGTCCTGGTTAACATTCTAGCAGCAGCATTCTGAATGAACTGCAGCTGTTGTACATTCTTTTTGGGGAGTCCAGTTAAGGCCATTACAGTAGTCAACCCTACTAGAGATAAAAGCATAGATCAGCTTCTCTTGGTCTTTCTGGAACACCGAGCCCTTGATTCAGCCTATATTTTTAAGATGATGCCGTTTTGGTGACCGCTTTGAGGACTTAAAATGTGAGCCCTGAGTCTATATGAACACTAAGATTACACACCTGGTCCCTGGTTTGTTGGGCCGAGAATCCAGCTCTTCAATAATACTAGTTTATTTTTGGTGCCAAACACAAATCGGTTTTCTCTTGGCCTAATTCTAAACATTTGTGGTTCATCCAAAGCCAGTCCTATACAGTACAATTATCATAACACAATGACACAAAAATGGCCTGCTGACTTAATTAAAATCAATCAGAAGTTATCATTTCTGTCCAATAAGCTGAATCCAACATTGTTTTTAGAATCTGGCAGTACATCTAACTGGCCATACAACCGCAAACTACATGCAACCACACCAGGATTATTTTTGTAAACTAACCTCGTAAATTTTGAGACATACCAGTGGTTTGCATTTTCTGATAAACCCTCTCAGGGTATGCTGGGGGCTTCTCTTGATGCTACTCTGACACATATTTCCCCATATCCCAAAGTGTTCAGGGTGTGTCTCGCACGCACGCACGCACCTGCAAAGTCAGCAGTGTTTCCTACTTACAAAGCATGTGGAGGTCTGTAATTTTTATCATAGGTACACTTCAACTGTGAGACGCAATCTTAAACAAAAATCCAGAAAATCACATTGTATGATTTTTAAATAATTCATTTGCATTTTATTGCATGACAATTATTTGATACATCAGAAAAGCAGAACTTAATATTTGGTACAGAATCCTTTTTTGCAATTACAGAGATCATACGTGTCCTGTAGTTCTTGACCAGGTTCACACACACTGCAGCAGGGATTTTGGCCCACTCCTCCATAGAGACAGTCTCCAGATCCTTCAGGTTTCGGGGCTGTCGCTGGGCAATAGACTTTCAGCTCCCTCCAAAGATGTTCTATTGGGTTCAGGTCTGGAGACTGGCTAGGCCACTCCAGGACCTTGAGATGCTTCATACGGAGCCACTGCCTAGTTGCTCTGGCTGTGTTTCGGGTCGTTGTCATGCTGGAAGACCCAGCCACGACCCATCTTCAATGCTCTTACTGAGGGAAGGAGGTTGTTGGCCAAGATCTCGCGATACATGGCCCCATCCATCCTCCCCTCAATATGGTGCCGTCGTCCTGTCCCCTTTGCAGAAAAGCATCCCCAAAGAATGACGTTTCCACCTCCATGCTTCACGGTTGTGATGGTGCTCTTAGGGTTGTATTCATCCTTCTTCAAACACGGTGTGTAAAGTTAAGACCAAAAAGCTCTATTTTCGTCTCATTAGACCACATGACCTTCTCCCATTCCTCCTCTGTATCATCCAGATGGTCATTGGCGATCTTCAGACGGGCCTATCAAGTACTTGTTCTCCCCGCTGTATAAATGAAGGAAATAAATGCAATTGAAAGCATTCTTTGGACTTCCACATGTTTTTCCAAGGTATGCCAAGTAATTTGCTATTGCTCAGCTCACAGATGTATTCTATTTCATAAAAGGGATGTTTTAGCATGCTGATTTCATAATTCTTTTTAGTGTTAAAGCATCATTTACAGGGTTTGTTCAGTCCATTTTCCAAGATTTATTTTGCATTCTAGTTGCGTGCACAACCTATATACTGCAGTGTGCGGACTTGCCCCAAAATGTTCCAAACCATCTTACCCTGAAATTCATTAACTAAAATGTTTCAGTAAGCTTTTCCAAAATATTAGGTTATTTCTGCAAATACCAGTTGTGCATTTGAAGAAAATGATTAAAGACTTCGGCCACTGACAAAATGGAGTTGGCGAGTCATCTCTTGCTCTTCTACACAAGCTGTGTGACTAAACATACAAAATAAATGGTATAATCTTAGAAAGTGGCATCAGTACTATATTAACCTTGATAACTGTGCCATGTGGAATTTGAGGTGAGGCCAGCAGTGAACAGACATAGAAATGAGTCTTGGAACAAGGGCAAAGCCGGAACTAAACAGTTTGAGTTTACATGGATCAACCACTTAAGATTTGTTGCTATAAACTATGCATTTAATGAAAGCAACTAGCACACTTTCATAGCACATTACAAATCAATTTAAATATCTGTCCAGTTGTCCAAAGAAAATAACATTTGAGAGGGACATTTCTGGTATTTACGATATATTTTTGGGAGGGGGTATTCACATTATCAATGTTAGGCTAGCTAGATCAGTGAACATTCATCATTAATTTACAAAAGACTGAAGTTCAGGAAGATAAAACCTTTGCCTATCCATTTATACAGAATGTGTGTCAATATGATCACAGAAACATCTGCACTTGTCTCTTCATAAACAGAATTAAACCCTCTATGCTTCAGCACAGAGCCAAAAACAACGACACACACAGTTCAAATACTGCTTATTCAAGTAGATATCCAATTCTAGAAATACACTTGCTTCATTGCCAAGCAACAACATACTGCACCAGATGTTCGTTGAATCAAGCTAGCGTGTGAAGTCAGAGAAACGTAACATCTGGGAACGCACACCTGTGTGGAACTGTCAGTAAGTGTCTGTCACATAGATATAATGCAAGTAGCCTCAGAAACAACCGAAGAAGCCAACCAGCTGTCATAGCTCGATAGCTACAACCAGTTACAACGGATGAGGGTCATGTAGGAAATAGAATTGGCATGAACCACATAACGTCCAGTTTTCGTATTTTGCCTTCAAAATAAAAAGTATGCAGTGAAACACCATATGTGTGAAACTAATTAATAATTTTTTGCATAGGGTATTGGGGATATTTTCTTATTTTCATATATAAATTATATTTTAACTAAGGTTTAAGAATATGGTGGAGCACATTTGAAAAATTGTTAGAGCATAATTAAACCAGCAAACATCTAAAATGTAAAGAAAGCATATTTTTAGCTTTAGAAAAACATTGTGTTATAAATCTAACACCTCAGACCACTGTGGGAAATTGAATTCACAATGCCATTTTCATAGGCACTGAGACTATCAAAAGATTAAAGGTTTGTGTATTTCCATGATACTTGCCATATCTAAGGGCTCAATAATACTACCATGATTGCAGATAGTTTACAGTAATCTTTTTTAAACTACAGCGAGTGTACAGTGTTATGTATATTCTAGCTTTATTATTGTTTTTTGCCTGGCTACATTTCATCTTCATCCCATAGTTGTCGGGTGCCATTTCACAAGAAATTGATTGAAAGTGTTGTTCGGTGCATTTGACACAAACCTTGAAACGTGATATTATCCTCACTCCAAATCTGAAGGACTTTTGTCTCATCCAATCAAACCCTCTTCCAGACATAACGGTTACCTAAAAATGTGCCAATTTTTTACCCATTCCCTAATTATTGGGTTCATCAGCTCAGATTAAATGTATGGTAGACCCAAAGAGTCAAAAGGGGGATTGTCATTCCTAATAAACCTGGAGAACTGTGTTCACATTGGGCCACATTCAACCATTCTTAAGGAATGTCTTAAAACCAACTTAAACAGCTCCTGCAAAGATACTTACATTCACCAAAGTGTTCCATTAAATTGCAAGCATTATTTACTAGTTCACAGATGTTTTCAGTACAAAACTAAGTTTTCACTGCTTAAACAAACCTATCAGCAATAACATTATGACCACTGACAGGCAACGTGAATAACACTGATAATTCTTGTTATCATGTCACATGTCAGTGGGTGGGATATATTAGGCAGCAAATGAATATTCTGTCCTCAAAGATTGTGTTAGAAGCAGGAGAAATGGAATGTGCAAGGATCGAGCGACTTTTACAAGGGCCAAATTCTGATAAGGCAGTGTGACGCTTTGGGCAACGTTCTCCTGGGAGAACTTGGGTCCTGTCATTCATGTGGATGTTACTTTGACATGTACGAGCTACCTAAGCATTGTTGCAGACCATGTGCACCCTTTCATGGCAACAGTATTCCCTGATTGCATTGGCCTCTTTTAGCGGGATAATGAGCCCTGCCACAAAACAAAAATAGTTCAGGACTGGCTTGAGGAACACAATGAGTTCAAAGTGTTAAGTTGGCCTCCAGATTCACCAGATCGTAATCCAATCAAGCATCTGTGGGATGTGCTTGACAAACAGGTCTGATCCATGGAGGCCCCACCTCGCAACATACAGGACTTAAAGGCTCTGGTGCCAACATCTTGGTGCCAGATACCACAGCACACCCTTCAAAGGTCTAGTGGAGTCCATGCCCTGACTGGTCAGGGCTGTTTTGGTGGCAAAAGTGGGACCTACACTATATTAGGCAGGTGGTCGTAATGTTATGGCCAATCGGTGTAATGCACAATTATGATCATCATCATCATTAAGAAGATGCTCCTGTCTGCTTCATGCGGTTTGCATGTGTCTTACTGTTTGCATGGCTGCGAAGTGCTCCCTCCCCCATATTTGATTGAGCAATAGTAGTTTTACAAACTTTACATTTAACTTTGCTGTCATCTACTTTAAACACCCAGTCTTTGAAGTCTGATATTTACATTTTCCTAGCATGTTTGCCTTCGTTAACAGGTACAGGAGACCGAATATTTTGACTGAAGTGATTGCCACTTGAGAAATGGGAAGGGGATAAATGGATGCAGAAAAATTAAGTAGCCTAACCATAACAATACAGGAAATGTGTGAAATAACCCGATTATTGCATGGAAAATTTATTTTGATAAATGGCAACTAAAATTTAAACATGCAACAAAATTGCTGGATGACTTGGACTAAGACTTTCCATGTCTGGAATATACTTTTTAAAAAATCCATGATATTCCATTCCATGGCCAATGGGAACCCTGGCTTCCTAACTGGACAGATTGATATCCTAGACATTCAATTGACTGTGTTATACTGTGATGATTACATACTCTCTTAGGTGATGGAACCGTTTGCAAGTGGCTATATGAGGGATGAAAAGCATGTGCTTTCAATTTACGAGGACAATGGAATACAACATTACAAGAACATCGGTGCAAACAGTTCTGCAGTTTTAGAACACATCATGAATTCCACGTAGACGTTTCTTAGGACCTTCCTCAAGAATACATTTACGAAGAAAAAGAAACACAATAATTGTGAATGAGGCCCATTGCTCTTATATAGGTGGCAAGTAAACCTACTAAGAAGTTTCTGGGCCTGCCCCCAAAATACACACAATAATTTTTTTGGGGTGGGCAAGTTTACAAACTTCATAGTAGGTTTACTCACCACCTATGTAAAGATGGGTATTTGAGGTTGTTAAAGTGGGCGTAGTGAGAAAGATTATCGGATGTACACTCTGTACTATACATACAATCGGGCGAATTAAATGTATCCCTCGAATAACATCCCTGTCAAAAATCTGTTTTCACCGGTACAGCAACTTTCAGAAGCACAAGTTTCGACTCAGTGCTGCCACCATGGTCGGAAAGACATATGAATTATTTTCTTTCTATTGTTAAACTGGAAGAGAAGTTTGATATTATCGATGGCTACATCAAAGTTCCGGAATGTAAACAGCCAATGTTTTTGCCGAACCTGGATATTTTTGAGTAGGTTTGTTTAATCTATACCCAGGCTATGATGTTCAACTGAGGATATTAACAAGTAACTATCCAATCATAATAAGGATCAACATTTTGTGACAAAGTTAAGTGCTGTAAACAAGTGCTGTAGACAACCTAAGCCAAGTCCAGCTTGCGAAGTACTGACAACGTGATTCCAGGTTAATTCTGCCTTGAAATTGTGATAACCACACACATACACAGAGACGTCAGTATTTGTGGCTAGGATAACTAGCTAAATCCTACATAGACCTCATTGTTTTGAGAATCTTTACCTACAAACAAGCATTTCTGTTTAAACCCGGCGGTACTCGTAGATGACGTTTAAGATTAATTCTCATACGTTTCAGTCTTTTGTCTAGCCAATGGCATTAGTGTTTATCCAGCTGGCTAACGTAAGTTGTCCAATTACTGTATCAAGGTTTTTACGGCTAGCTAGCTAGTAATGCTAGGTTACGCGTTAGCTAGATAGATCGAATCACCCCAAACAACAGGAAAACTTAGGTAGCTAGTCATACCGAGGTAGACTAAAGGATACTTAACAGGCGGAAAAACTCTTACCTTCTGTGTGATAAAAATCACTAGCTAGGTATATATTAAAAATAACACTCGATTAACGTTAGGGGGAACCCTGGACTCTTAACTCGAGACAAATGTAGCAACCTAGCCAAGTTTTCCTCCTAAAAACACAACTGTAGCCCAGGCTAAATAGGACCCCTGACCACTTGTATTTGCCTGAAAACAATAAAACGAATGACTTGATTGGACACGTAGTTCCCTCCAAGGTATTTCTCATTAACAGGGGTCTTAATTATAATTGCTACCAGCAACAAACATTAATTAGCTTTAAAAAGAACCAAACAGCATAATATTTATAATGGATTTACGTGTATGCTGTGGCAACTAATACGAGTTATTCTTTATATTTTGCAGAAAATAGAAAGTATGATGAATATTGTTATACATTAGATTATATTTTTTATGATTTTAATCATACAGTTTCAGGCAAAACGTTTGACAGCTTTGAATTTAAAGAGACAGCAACAAAGTGGGTTTCCCTAATACCCCGGCATTTCGCCGGTCTTGCAAGTTAGTGGGTGTGGCTTAAACTGGATACAGTTTCGTTGAGCACATTTTCATACGTTTACACCAGAGGCATAATCCTTGGACAAGAAGAGATTGTGTTGTTCTTTTAATATCCTTCCCTAGTTATCTCTTCACCGAGAACATTTCAGTATGTAAACACTTGATGCAATTACATATACATCTTCCCGGCCTCTTTTTTCCTGACAGTTACGTTTAAGTTGAAACAATGTGGCTCATGAAATGCCTTGGTGTTTGTGATTGGTGATTTTTTACACTGAAATGATTTTATATTTAGGATATGTAAGATTAAAATAATGTATGCCTGGACTGAACAGTAAATGCAGATTTTAGTGTAATATTATGGGCTATGCTTTAAAGTTGAGTTGAGTACTCAAACTTAAAGCATTTGCTAACATAAAGGAGCACAATTTAGTCAGAATCGGTTTTTTGAATGAGGCTACTTTTGTATAATTCCAAGTTTTTCTTATTTGTAAAATGTTCATGTACAACAGCTATTTTCCGGTTGGTGCCACATAATACCTCCATAACAAGGATAATACATAGTTCCCGCTTGCTGGTCTCGGTGTGGTTAAAAACTAAGGCTCCTCCCCCGCCCTCGGGTGAAATGCCGAGTTTAGAGGGAGAAGCGCAGTTAAATAGCAAGATTTACATGAGGCTCAAAGCGCTTATTCCTGTAAAGCCTAGACGAAATGTCTTATTAGAAGTAGATATAAAATATCCTATTGTAGAAATAAAGGGTGTAAAATGCTAAAAAACTAATTCACATTAAGCCCCTAGGTTTGCTGGAGACTTACTATTTCAGTCAACGTCAACATTTGTTGACTAACAACGCGTTCAAAACCATCTATATAGACACTTGGATAGGCGGATATAATAGACAACAGAAATAATAGAAAATTGTGGTGTGCCAGAAAACTTGGCTCAGTCTGTCTCAATTCCCATGCTTCACATGCAATTCGTTTGTGACAAGGGTTTAGGGTCAATATTAATTATATGCTGACATATTCTTTTTGATCTAAGGAATGGCACTTTTAATTTCTATGTTGTCCTGTCAATTAAAACATGTAGACCTCAACCCGTGGACCACTTCTTACGACTCCTAGCTGTCCATTCTTAAAATCCACCTTTCTGTATTGCAGATGTAGTTGCGTCATGAATCCTGCTGTCACTGCCAACAGCTCACCTGATCATGCTTGACCTTATCCACTGGCATGTGCGGCTGATCTGCATTTGGCCTAAAAACTCTGGACACAAGACATCTATTTATTGACCCGCTGGTAACCTGAACATCAGAATCAGAAAGGGTTTTATTGCCAAGAAAGTTTCTCAAAAAACAAGGAATTTGTTCTGCCCATTGGTGCAACAATTACTACAAAAATAATTAGGGAAGTAAAAACAAATAAGAACAGTGGACTGAGCATAAAAATTGTACACTGTGTATTAATAAATGACTAATTATAACTATAAAGTATACATAAGGTGCAAGACTTTGTCCAGTTTAGGGTCGTTTGTGTATGTGGGAGAGGGTAATAGATTTGTCCAGTTGAGGGTTGTGTGAGTATGTGGGAGAGGGTGATAGATTTGTCCATTCAATGTTGTGTAGGAAGCAGGCAATAGTCAATTTGGTTCCAGGGGCATGTTCATGAGGCCTGCTGCTGTAGGAAAGAAACTGATCTTGTGGCAGGGGGTTGTGGTAGTCATAAACCTCAGCCTTCTGTCAGAGGGGAGAGCACTGAAAATAGTCCATCTCGGAGTGAGTGGGGTCAGCCCCAATCTTTGCTACTCGCCTCCGCGTCCTGGAAGTGTGTAGGTTGTGTAGAGATGGCAGATTGCAGCCAATAACGCTTTCTGCAGAACGGATGATGTGTTGCAGCCTGACATTGTCTTTGGCAGTGGCTGCAGCATACCAGACGGTGGAGGTCAGGATGGACTCCATGATGGCAGTGTAGAAATGCACAATCAGTTATGGGCAGGTTGAATTTATTTAGCTGTTGCAGAAAGTACATCATCTGCTATGCTTTCTTTGTAAGAAAGGTGAGGTTCAGCTCCCACTTGAGGTCCTGAGCAATGGTGGTGACCAGAAAGCAAAAGGACTCCACAGAGTTGACTGGGGCATCACCCAGGGCAAATATGAAAAAATATTGATGTGTCTGTATTAAGTTATGTACTCTTATAATATTACCGCAACACAGTCAGAAGAGGACTGCCCACCCTCAAAAGTCCGGCTCTCTTAGTTTCGTCCTCGGTTCCGAAAATGTAATTTATGGCCTGATACATGCTGTCATGAAAATCAGTTGCTTTCAAACTTGGAATTTAATGCTTAACTGAGGTATAGTTTTTATAGATTCTTATAGATTTTTAAAGATTCACATTAAACCTCAAGCCATAAATGAGAGGTTTAAAATATCATTTTCTTTTAGTCCCAGACTATATTTATAATAATACAATTCTAGAGAACTTACAAATAGGTACAGTGCATTTGGAAAGATTTCAGATCCCTTCAGTTCTTCCACATTGTGTTACATGCCCTGTTCTAAAATGTATTACATATATTTCCCTCATCAATCTACACACAATGAGCTAGCAAAACAGGTATTTCATTTTTTTTGGTAAATATCAGATATCAAATTTGCATAAGTATTCAGACCTCTACACTCGGTACTTTGTAGAAGCACTTATCCACAATACAGCCAAGTCATCTTGGGTACGACACTAAAAGCTAGACAACAGTATATGCTGAGTTTCTCCCATTCTTATTTGTAGATCCTCTCAAGCTCTCTCTGGTTGGATCGGGAACATCACTGTACAGCCATTTTCACATCTCCAGAGATAACTGATCGGGTTCCAGTCTCTGGCTGGGCCTCTCAAGCATATTCACAGACTTGATCCTAAGCCACACCTGTGTTGTTTTGGCTATTTGCTTAGGGTTGTTTACTGTTGAAAGGGGAACATTTGCCACAGTCTGAGATCCTGAACACACTAGAGCAGGTTTGCCTCAAGCTGGCCAATACCACCCATACTGTAAACTATGGTGTAGGCAGCATAATGCTGAGCAGATGTTTATCAGGAAGAGGGACCTGGAGACTAGACAGGAGTAAGGGAAAGATTAATGGAGCAAAGTACTGACAGATCAAGTCTAGAGAATCTTGTTTCTCATCCTTTTGGGGACTTTTGGCCAACGTCAGACAGGTTGTCATGTGCCTTATACTAAAGGAGTGTCTTTCATCTGGATGTTCTCCCATAAAGGTCTGATTGGTTAAGTTCAATAGCATTGGTTTTCCTTTTGGAAGGTTCTCCCCATATCCACACATGAACTCTGGAGCTCTGTTCAAATGACCATCATGTTCTTTGTCACCTACCAAACCAAGGCTCCATTTCCTCCAATTGCTCGGTTTGGCCGAGCAGCTAGAGCTAAGAAGCCAGTTAGTGGTTCCAAACCTCCATTTCAGAATGATGGAGTCCACTGTGTTCTTGGGGAACTTAGCATAACTATGCAGGTATATACGGACAGGTCCTCTGACCTCATGGCTAAGCATTTGCTCTGACAAGCTGTCAACTATTGGAACTAATACAGGCAGGTGAGTGTCTTTCCAAATAATCTCCAATCAATGACATTTGCCACAGCTGGACACAAGTTGTAGAAACATTTGAGGAATGATCAGTGGTAACCGGATGCCACAGAGCTCGAATTTCAAGTAACAGAAAATATTCTGAATATTTAAATGTGATACTTCAGTGTTTGCAATACATTAGGGTGTATTGTTTGCAGATGAGGAAAATGTAATACATTTTAAAATGTGGAAAAAGTGAAGGAGTCTAAATACTTTCCAACTGCATGTCTGTGAGTTGAACAGATATTTCTATGGCAGAATTCAGCTGCTGCAATGAGCAATTTACATCAGCAATGAAAGCGAACTTGGCAGTACTATTGACATAAGGCATCCACCATCTTTCAAAGATTTGGTAAAGTTCCTATCTCTTTACACTTTCTGTTTTCCATCCCTCTGTTATTCTTTGTCTGATTGGTACACAATGAATTTTTCACAGGCTGTTTTTAGTACTTTCGGCCATCCTGTTTTTGAGCCCAACCTGAGTCTAGTGGCTGGGAATGTATTCTGAGCAGGCACGGTGCCAGGACTTTTTGCTTGACAAATACGTGGAGGGCTAGGAAAATAGTTGATATACATGAGTTATAAGGAATTTCTAATTTTTTAAATATTAAAATGCTTGAGCGGGGCTGAACTGGGTCTACGCAGATTTGGGACATGGCTATAGCTCCCCCTAGTCCTGGTTTAGCGCTATGCCTGTTTATGAGAATAGTAGCATGTGACATGTTTTCCTGCTTCCTGTTACGTCTGATCTTG